>JAPYZS010001473.1:0-15284 GCA_030522925.1 Trissolcus japonicus | reverse complement strand
AATGTATAAAAAGCAGACATAGATTTTATATGAGTTTGCATATAAAATCTATGTCTGCTTTTTATAATTTGCGAGTATTATTGTGTGAGTATTACTGTGTCCAAAATTGCAATGTTCATTTTCTCTGTGCTTCGATTTCCAGCAAAATGTACATTCTGTGTTTGAATAAATTATACTCTAGCGTTTGTGCCTATAATTTGTGTTCAATTTGAACTACGAACTATTTTGTGTTCTATTTCATTTTCTTTTCATTTTAGTCCTTATTTTAATGTACACAGATTACTTACCAACGTGCACTAGTTTGAACGTATAGAGAATAACTGTGTAAAGACTCTACCTTTCAGTTTATGGTCAACTCCCAGTTTGGTGAAAGGCTCAAAAAAGGAAAGAAAAAGGAAAAATGCAATCGTTAAATAAAAAAAATATAAGGTTTACTTAAGTCCGAAATCTATTTTACCGACACACTTTATTTACATTTTTGGGATTCGAATCATTTAATTACAAATTTCTTTTGTGAATTTAAAAAAAGAAAAACAATAAGATTCCCTTATTTTGTTTTGCATTCTTACAAATGTCAAAATATTTATTTTTGTAATTGAATCATAATAAGTCATCATGAATAAAATTCAAACAAAATCCTGGAAGGTAAATGTTCCAGAGAAATGCTATATCGATTTGTGAGCCTTGGAGAGTGGCCTTTCATGAAAGGAAGAAGAACTAGACGCAACGAGTCGGTGGGAGTGCTCACGACCTTGTTCCCACTCAAACTCAATCAAAAAAGTGTACCTCGTCCTGTCATAAACTAATACATTTTCTTCAAACCAAATTACAAAATATTAAATACATTTTTTACTAACTCTATATCAAGTCTCTAAGTTGAAAAAAAAAAAAAAACAAACAAAATGTAAGAAACAATAACAAAAAAACGCTGCGATAATATAAAAACCACAGCATAAAGCGAAAATGATAATAGACATGCAAGAAAGACTACACGAAAAAATCTATATCAAAACCAGAAATGTTTGTGAATCTATGACAATAACAGAAACCAAAAGAATTAACAAGAAATAAAAACTACAATTTGAACCAAAAAATAATAACAAAAACATATAACGACGCAAAACAAGTCACAAGAAAACATAATGATAACATAAGAACAAAAAATGAAACCACACAAAAATAATAACAAAACATACTACAACAAAGACACTAACAATAAAGCAGAAAAACGAAACTATTAAAACAAGAAATTTGAACTTTTCCACCTGCTTGAATTCCAATCTTCCTTCTATTTCAGGCGCCGGAAGCGGCAGCACCACCGGTGGACAATGAGTCCCAACAATTTGCAACAGAAGATGAGGACTCCGATTCAAGCCAAATCATTTACCGAACAAGAAAGCGCAAACTAGACATGACAGAGGAAAACCCGTCAACAAACAAAGCGCCACGGCTCGAAGCAGATGAAACATATAGATGCCAATTGTGTCGGCACGTTTTCTCTACGCACATGAATTTGCGAAGACACATGCAAAATATGAGCAACACCGGCGTTTACCATTGCTCAATTTGTAATCTGCGCTACAACGACTTGCAGCGCTACCACACTCATAACAAAAATGCACACGGATCGTCATCATATAATAACTTCCAGTGTGACTTTTGCAAGGAAAATTTTATGCATAAGTCCATCTTGTCGGCCCATGTGGTTCATTATCATCTGGATCCGAAGAAATCGGGAACGGTAGAAAGTTTAAAACCAGAAACTCAAAAATTGAAACCGGCCATTCTGTTGAAGAACATCATCCCAACAAGTTTGAAAATCAATTTGGATCCATCTTCTGGTTCCACAACTAAAAGTTCACCGCCCAAGCAGAGACAATCAAAGTTGACGGATTTCCTTATAAGAAAATGTAAAACTTTGCCAGTGGCGCAACCTGGTCCAAGAAGTATGAAACGAGCGGCCTTCAAAAAGTCTGAGGAGAACCTCCGGACACTTAACTATTTCATCTCAGTGGGCAAAAACCGATCCGACCCTAAGTACGATTCCTATTTAGCCGAATGTTTTGATTGCAAGCCCTGTTCGGTAGTTTTAGAACGAGTGGAACAGGTAAAACGACCTATCAAGATTGGAAATGTCTATTATTACAAAGGGATCCCGTTTCGAAGCCCGCGAGTGGTCTTGGAAGAGCGGCGGCACAATTCTTCGGTTTCCACCGCCCTGGACGATTTTATTTCATCAAACTTGGAAATTCCCTCGAGCTTGTCTTCCATCTTCACCTGCAAGGTCTGCGGCCAGGAGTTGGACACTGTCGAACGGTTGGTGTATCACATCCGGTTTCGCCACACCGTCTACACCTCGAGCATCTGCAGCGCCCGGTTCACCAGCATCAAAAAACTCTCTGCCCATTATGCCCAGAAGCACCGAACCCAGGGCTCATACGAATGCAGCATCTGCGGCGATACTCCCGCCACCTACGTGGAACTACGCAAACACTATAAGATACACTGCATTCCTATTGACGACATTGACGTTGTCGACAAGACGACAATCGACCTCAACAGCGACTGCCAACAAAAGAACCGGGCTCTTATCTGTGTCTGTGGCAGCAGCCAGACGACCAAGTCGAGCTACAAGACGCACCAGAAGAGCTGCAGGGAGTGGCTGAAGATTCGCGCAGCCGCTCGCAAGTCCGTCGGACTGCCTCAGATGAGCCAGGAGATTAAAAGCCAAGATTCGCCTCAGGTCTCAGAAAGTTCGATTTTGAAGGTGGAGAAAGTCTCGCCGCAAAAAACAGTGCCACCGTTTGTTCGACCACCCTCGCCTCCTTCTTCCCCAGAAGTCATCGCCCAGATGCCGTCGCCGTTGCCGCCGTTGCCGCCGTTGCCGCCGCCGCCGCCGCCGCCAGAGGTTGTCTTGGATGAGGTCCGGACAGAGTTTGTTTCCGTCGACGACTATGCAGAAACCGACTCGGTCTCTGATTCTCCGCCGCCGGTCTCTGATTCGAGTACCTTCCAATACGTGAGCTTGTCCGACGCTCAGCCGCCCCATCCAAACAACACTTACCCCTGCAAGGTGTGCGACACGCAGTTTAAAACGCTCGCCAACTATGAAAAGCACGTCAAGATCTACAATACGGGTAAACAGGAGGTCTGCAAGTTTTGCAACAGCTCGTTCCCCTCGAAACAGCAAATGCAGAACCACATTAGTTTGACGCATGTTAACTTCAAAGCTTTGGCTTACCACTGTCCCGTGTGTAACCAAGGGTTTAATAAAAAGTCTTCATACCGGATGCACGTGAAGCACATCCACGCGTCCGACCTTCCCGTCGGGGTTGAGACGATCTTTCTCGCCGAGAATGATCCGTTTGAGAATCTAAGGTGCGAGATTTGCAAGATGTCGTTCGATAGTATGGAAGAGATGAAGGTACACCGCAAGTTTTACGACCCGTCGGTTATCCTGTGCTGCGCGAGTTGCGAGATGGAGTTTCAGGGTGACTTTGCTCTGACGCAACACAATAAGATGATTCATCCGGGACAGTCGCTCTACTACGCCTACAACTGCAACATCTGCGGCGAGGGATTCGCCAATGACAACGAGCTCAATTCTCACATGCTGCACGTGCACACGTGGGCCTCGAGCGACATCTGTAACCAACAACCACTCGCGATGGAGGTCGAGGCCCATTCGTTTAGTGACAACATAACCACGGGGGTGTATGTCTGCGTCACCTGCAAAATGACTTTCCTCGACCTTGAGGGCCTCAGAGTACACAGGGATGAGTTCGTAGACGACGGCGATTACCAGTGCCACATGTGCTACAAGAGGTACAAGACCATGGAGCTTCTTGACTCGCACCTACAGCTCACCCACATGCCCGTCAACAACATGGTCACCTTCAAGTGCCAGCTATGCGGCGAAGTTTACCTCAGTGCCATTTCTCTGAGTTGCCACGAGAAGCACTTTCATCCTCTCGAGATGGCGCTCAGCCAACCGGCGGAACAACTTCAACTCAATCAATTGGACAAAAACCAGACGGAACTCAAACAAATGACCAGAGTCCCGGCTTTTAAGACGTCAGTCTCGACGATCATCAATACCGCGGTCGCCCGACCATTGGATAGGGTCCAGGCCATTGTAAAGAATTCGAAGAACGCCTTCCAGTGCAACGGTTGCAAGCTCAGCTTCGCCGACAAGATCAGTCTCGAGTATCACAGACTCGAGTACGATAATCAGGGCGAGTTCGAGTGCAACATCTGCAATAGGAAGTTCCAGGTGGCTCAGCACCTGCAGGCCCACAAGGACAAGCACAACGAGGGCGTGCAGTACAACTTGAGGTGTAGCGTCTGCTCCGAGGGTTTCAGCGCGTCATCATTCCTCTTCATGCACGTCGGTCATCTGCATGGACTCGAGGAACTGAAGAAGGTTCTCCAGCGGATGTCCTCGAAGAAAGATGCGAGGCCCACCCAGCGCAACTTCAGTATCGAGCTTGACGACAAGACCATCCACGAGGTGAGGATTTCCGTGAAAAAGAACCTCCTTGACAGCAAGTTCCTCAAGCAGATCATCGTCGAGGCGTTCACCGACTTCTCCGCGGAGTTCCCCCAGACCACGTGTAGATACGACTTTCAATGTCGCGTGTGCAAACTGGTGTTCAACAGTCAAGCCAATTTGAACAAGCACCTGATCAGGTACCTCAAGGAGGGCGAGTACGCGTGTAAATTGTGCGACAAGAAGTTCCGCTGGGTTGCGAACGTGGAGGACCACCGCAGAAAGCACTTCAACATCACTTGCACCAACGTCTTTACCTGTCCCATCTGCTTTGAACGATTCGTCACCAACATCTCTCTGTACGCCCACAAGGCCCACTTCCACGATCGGACCCTCCATATGAACAGCCAGATGGACTTGATCCTCGCAGAGGACCTCAAGTATCCCGTCCAAGACACCGACACCGATATCAATTCCGTTGTGGACTCCGCGAACAACGGAACGTGCGCAAATGGATTTTCAGCTGGACAGGACAGAGCAGCCGGATCGGATGACCATCAAACGAAACAATTCACCTGTAGGATCTGTTATGCGACGTTCGGCAATGAGTCCAACATGATGAGCCACGTGGTGGCCAGCCACTCGGAACAACCGGATTCGGACCAGACAGCCCTGGCCCTCTGCGAGACCAGCTTGAACAACTACTTCCTCTGCAGTGGATGTCAAACTGTTTTTGGATCGTTGCAAGACCTTGAGACTCACGAGAGTACTTGTTCCAAGTTCAAATGTAGAGATTGCGACAGGATCTTCATGACAGATATGCAGCTCAAATCCCACAAGGAAACCGTACACAGATCCAGGCAACAACAAGAGGAAGTAGAAGAAGAAGAAGAAAAGAAAGAACTCAAACTGCCAACGAAGGAACTTGCAAGCAAAGATGCAGGTTCCTCTCCAAGCAAGCTCACTGACAACAGGGTGGGCAAGTTGAAAGTGAGATCCTTCGCCAAGCTTCTTGATGACCACGACGCTAGCAGCTCGAGTCCAGATTCGAGTCGGGATTCAGTCATTGCGTACGCTCAGAGGTCTTCGAGTTCCACTATCCTTAAGAAGGTCCTGGAAAAGAACCCTGTGGCGGCCAGGAAACCTGCTCAGAAACCGGAAGAGGTGGAGCCCCGTCAACCCATTCATGTGAGCAACAACGCTCTAAGTGGCAAGAGGCTGATTGTCACTTGGGACAACATCTACAAACTAGTCAAATCCACGCCGAACGGCTATGTCGATGACCTCAAGTCCCGAATCCATCCAACCGGCATCAGCGTTGCTTTTGAGTGCAAGATTTGTCGGCTGCTTTTCCTCGATGAGAGAAGTCTCGCCGCCCACATGATAAGACAGTGCTGGGAGAACAGGTGCTTCGTCTGCAGCAGGACCTTTGACAACAGCTGCACCGTTCTCAGGCACATCGAGACCCACCACGAGATTGTCTGCCAAGTCTGCGGGGGGGTCTTCCTCGACTCCCTCAGTTTCAACTATCATGTGTCGCAGTGCATCGAGCAGGTCAAAACTGACTGCTTCAAGGTCTCTGAGGAGATGCACCTGACCAGAGCTCATCTTAAGGAACTTAAGGAGATCATTTGCGGTCTCTGCAGGGTCAGCTTCAAGAACATTGAAAATGCCACGGTCCACCTCAAGATGACTCACTGTGTGTACAAGTGCGGCATCTGTCAGGCCAAATTTTATGGCAAGAGTATTATTCAACAGCACATGAAGAGCAACCATTGTAACGCGCCGCAATTCAGCGTTAGATTTTGTGATCGTTGTAATACCGGGCATGCGAACTTTGACGGATTGAGCAAACATGTCTGTGTACGATAAACCTAACTTTTTATTATTATTATTATTATTCTTGTCGCATAGTCTTTTCTTTTTTGTCCAATTTTGATTTTGTTTGTAGTTATGATCATGATATTCCTCCAATTACCTATTTTTCAAGAACAAATAGTAATTTATACCCACAAAGTATGTTTTGTTCCATCGCCGATAGATGACGCCAGTTATTGTTGTTTGTATCGTTCCACAGATGTCGCATCAAAGCCATTGCATCATATTTTTTCATCGAAAATTAGTTTGTACATTTTTTGAATCAATGCACACATGGCGCGACATAACTGATCAATTAAGTTTTTGTTCGGATTAAGGTGATTGCTCAACCCCTCTTAATTTTGAGAAAACGAGTTCCGATAGAACTCCAACAATTCTCAATAAAATTAAACAAAAATCGATCCAGCTATTGGTTAAATATCAATCTATTGTTGGATTGATTTTTGTTCAATTTCATTGAGAATTGTTGGAGTTCTATCGGAACTCGTTTTCTCAAAATTAAGAGGGGTTCAGCAATCACCTTAATGAATCAATCAATCGTTTGTAATTCAAAGAGAAATTTTTGAAGATCGTTGATCGAATTTAGTTCCAGTTAGTGATACGCTGGGCATAACAGTAATATTTATTCCTCCAACAAATAAACAATGGAAAATGAATTGTTTAAATTTCTTTCCTTCCGTGTATCATAATTGTTATGATGTAATTGCTTTATACCTTCTTCACTTTTCAATTGTGACAAAATTTGTTTATTTAATAATCAATCATAGTCTTCGCTTTATGGTTCTTCGAAATTTTTTATATTCCATTTTCAGAACTTTATATGTTACAAAATAAAATTCTTGATACTTAAAAAAACAATATTATTATTTTCATCCCGTTTAGAGAAAAAAAACAAAACCACTTTCTAAACTAGAAAACAACAATAAATACAAATAAAACATGAAAAAAAACAAGTTGACAAATATACACAATGATAAGTTTTTTTTTTTTTTCATTTGCAACATGGAAAATTCTTTGTCAAGACTTGCGTGGTGATTTGTGACAGTCAGGAAAGATTCGTTTGGCACGGATGAATCACCGTCGAGCAAGTTCGAGAAACTTCGGAACAGATCGTAACAAGCTCTGTAGAATATCGCCTTTGGTTGCATTGCGCAAAATCAAATTCAACGTGCTACTACGATGTGGGTCTTATTAATATGCATCTTCGAGATTAGATAAGAAGTTTTCTCACATACTTCAGACATATTTTTAAAATTTGTTAAAATTACGGACTTAAATTTTGTAAAAGAAAATTATTTTCACAATGACAAAATATTATATAAAGCTGAATGTTGTTGATAATTAAAAGTGCAAGATTATTTTGTACGTGACATGTTATTTATTATTTTATGAATAGAAGAAAAAAAAATTGTTTCTCAATATGAAAATCAAAGATTCAAAAAAAAAAAAAAAGATACAGTTCGAATGACATCAAAGCAACCAGGCTTTGAAATTTTATCGAAAATTCACAAGAAATCTTATTTTACAGATAAATAGTTTCTTTTTTTACATTATTTACAGATTTAATTTTCAACTACATCACTCATCAGTTCTTGAAGAAAAGGGTTGTTCCAAGGTGCTGTGGTATATAAACAACCTGAAAAATATGTATTGATTTAAACAAAATTTTTTTTTAATTTTTCAGAAAATTGTCGTCAAATTATTTTCTATTTTTCGACCATTTTTTCGGATGTTGAAAAAGTAAACAAAAAGTTTGTCCTTACCCACAAAACTGTCACCAGTTTTACTAGGAGAAATCACTTTACAACTGTTGTTATTTTCAATTTTGAAATTTGACCGGTTCAGACGGTTGTTTGCTACAACTGTTTCGTTGACTTTCTGTTGCCCTATATGAGGTTTTCCACTGAAGGGATTTATAAAATCGGCCCAGTGTCTGGCTAACCTTAGTTGATTACTAATATAGGAAGCAGATAACACAAACTGAAACAAAAAAATGAATCATTAAAAATAAAATAGAAAAAAATGAGGGTGGGTAAAACAGCTTAGAGTTGAAAATTGTAAAACATTTTTTTAAAAATTCGGCCTTCTAATACGGTTTAAAATGTTTAGTTCTAAAATGGAGGAAAATTTAATAGCTATTATATCTTATAATACTATCATTATACCTTAATATTCTCTAATTTTTCCGACCATTTGATAATAAGGCTGAAAATTGACTCGAATCTCCCCTTAATTTTGAACATTTTGACAATTATTATTATTATAGCTTACACTTTTTACAACATCTTCATGTTCCATGACCCTGCTCCACCTCGCCTTTTTACATTTTGGTTTTAAAACAATGGTAACTATAGTCATCTCAGGAAACATGACCTCCAACCAAGCTGGGAAAAGCTCCTTGACATCTTTCCTCAATAATTTCGGACACTCTTGGGCCTCGCACAATATTGTTTGTTTCACTGGCTGGTTGCAACTTTTATGATAAGATTTGGCAGTTTCGTTCGACGGTCCATCAAGCAGCATATTCTGAAATTCCATCCTTATGGTCGATCCTGCATCTGACCAGCCGTGTCCAATACTTCCTGGCAAGTAAAACCTATACCCTGAAGGGGTTAGAAGTTCCCAATTTGGATCGTATTCCGTAACCACCGTATTATCAAAATCTGTAAAAACAACATTTTGTTTCAATAAAAATTGTAAGAAAAAAAATAATAATAATATACACAAAAAGTATTATAAATGTAAATAATAAATGAATAGTCAACATCAAATCGAATTTAAAGAATGGTGAAAAAAAAAAAAAAAAAAGTATAGAAAGACTTGCAAAAAATTTGTTCTTAGTCACTTTTATAAGAGTCCTGATTGAAGTTGACAACGATGGTTCGAGTGTCGTCATTGTTGCGTCGCGAGTAGTCCGCTTTTTGGATAAATCTCGCGGGAACTGACGAAGCGCAACTTTTCCGTAAATTTCGTAAACAAAACATCTGAAAAGCACAAAAAAATGAAGCAGGTTATGGAGTCGTCGACAGTTGAGGTGATTACTGACTGATTTGCACACCAGTCACTCGGACAATTCATTAAAAATAAAACTCTTTGCTCAAGTTCATGCACGCGCCACACAGATCAAAAAGCACACACGCACGCCGCCCTATTCTATTTATTTATAATATTTCAAAACAACAAGTAACAACACCTGTGCTTGGACCAAACTGAAATAAACTGATTTTCTTCTGATGAAATCTAAACAAGGTTCACTACTATTACTGACGAATGATAACAAACAAAGTTCTATTGACGCCGCGTGCGAGGAGCAAGCGCTTTTTCAAACAATTGTTTACTCCTTGACCGACGGTAGGTCAGATGATTGGACAGCGCTGCAGTCGAGATTGTTATTAAGAGAGATACAAAGTATGTAAACGTTGAAATTCTGAAATTCCTGTTTATTGGCCTGTTTATCACTTGTCCGTCGTCTCCTATATGATTACATTTTTGGATCGAATTTTGACTTGTTATAATGTATAAGATGGAGGAGGACAATAACGAGGTGTATGAAAATTCACAAGACGATATGATCGAATGCACCGTTGAGAACGACGAGGACATGAACAATTTGACTCACGGAAGTGATTCGTTGTTGATTGAACTTGTTGAAGGTTACCCCCATATTTACGACAATCGCAATCCCGATTTCAAAGATGCGACGAAAAAAGAGGAGGCCTGGAATGAAATTGCAACGGCGATGGAATGGCCAGGTGAAGAAGCATTTTTTAGGTTATTTCATTTGTTGACATTGACACAACTTTTATCTACTTTTATTTACCTGTTTTCATTTCTTCTGTTCCTTTTTGTGTTTGTTTGTTTGTTTCAATCTTTTGGCGAACAAAAATCATTTAATTATTATCAAATCTAAGTTTTTATTCTATAATTGTTGATAATTTAAAAATATAATAATTTCGTATACGTGAGTGGTTATGTTCATTTTGTATTATTATTATTATTATTTATTCATTTCAATAGTTTCAGAATGTCAAAACAGATGGCTAAGATTGCGAGAGAAATTTGCACGCGAAACCAGAACGATGGAATTGGAAAACAGTTTAGGATTGGCGCCAAAAAAAAGGACCAGTTTCGCTTTTTATGAGAAAATGAGTTTTCTAAAAAACCATGTCAAAAGAAGAAGGTACAATGAAAGCAATAATTTGAAACATTAATTTTGACAAATTCATTTCAATTCAGAAATAAAATGAATAAACGATGGCGAAATTGTTTGAATTTATACAAGATGATTGAGAAACATTTGAAACAAATTAGTTGATTTGATTTCTATTTTTCAGAACATATCCAAAAGTGGTAACAGTCCCTCAGGAACCGAAACGTTCAAACACGGTTCAAGTGCATGTATCAGCGGTTTCATCAACGAATCTGCCTCGTGCCACAAGTTCTCCGACAATCACAACAAAATCTCCAACGTTGGCGCTGGCCTCGAAACCAGTGACCACTTCGAGCCAACCTGCCATCGTCCAGATTCACCAGCCTGCATTGGTGCAGATCATCAAACCTGTCAAAGTCTCTACGACCGAAGAAACCATCTCAAGAACGTCCTCCGAGAACGCCTCCTCTCGGATCGGCGGAATTCTGATAGCTCAAAATACCTCAGATAGCGACGAGAGTTGCGTCTACGTGAACGGGGAATCACCTGCTCAAAAGGCCAACTCTGCGGACGCTCTTTTTGGCCAGTTTGTCGTTGCTGAACTCATGAAGATGCCTGAACAACACAGAAAACAAATCAAACAGAAGATCTTGAAAATTTTGTACGAATAGTTTTTGGATTACTTTTACGTTCGAGTTATTAGGTTACGTTTATAAGTTGAGAGTTTTTTTTCATATGTTGAGTCAATGAGAGACGTTTGTTTATTTTTATATCCATTGGATGGAAAGTGATCTATTTTATTTACATTTTTTTTAGAGAGAGAGGATTATTTGAAAGTAAAAGAAATCCAAAAAGTATTCTGAAAGATCTATCGCTGCTATCAATGTAAATATAACAATTTACATGTAAATATTGTTTGTTGCAAATATATTTTTCATTTATGTAAATAAAGGAACTAAAGCCAAAGTCTTTTTGCTCTCATTGTGAAATTATTCTATATATACTTTTTCTGTTATTTATATATATTTTTGGTTCTTTCGTTAGACGATTTTGTTTTTGATAGAATAATTTTGCAGTAAATAACTAAAAGCAATTGCTCATTTGAGAGAGTTGAAAATCTGTTTAACAAAAATGTTAATCAAATTACATGCCAGGGAGTGAAATGAAATATTGCCCTCGGAATATGAATTGCATGGACTGGAAGAGAAAATTCATGAAAAGGCATCGGAATCTAAATTTTGCGCCAAGCCCCTTAAGCCATGTGAAATGATTCGTATCTGGAGCATAGTCAATTCTGACGGTTTAGAGTGATAGAAGAAATCTGTGAGGGTTTGCACGAGTAAATGTGGGCCAAACACTCGCTGTGGCGTGCGAATCCAAGTGCGCAGCGTCTCTTTCCTGAATGATGCATCAACCGCGGATGAAACATCTCAGAATAATGTCTTCAATGTGAAAACGCAAATTTTTTGTTCCCGAGATAAATGTAATGGAAAATGAAAATTTTCATAAATATGGATGAAAAAATGTCACGAGTTTATAATTTCTTAAATTTTCACTTTATTCATTTCTATCGATTTTCCTTTATTTTTCATACGTTTTTCGTTTTCAGATGTATGTACTGCATTTTTGGACACGATAAGGGCCAAATTTTTCATACTTGCAAGAATTACATATGTGTGTGTATATATATATATATAATATGTTTATAACAGTTTACCATTCAAAAGCGATAAGATTGAAATTTTTGTCTGCAAACTTTTTTCTCATACGAATTTGCATCGTTCAACGCAAAGTTGTCTCGTATTATATGTTCGAATCATGAATTTGATATCCAAACAATATCACCAAAACCGCGTGTATGGATGTTGAATGAAAGAAAAATAAAGATACCAAAGTATTTGAGAAAGTTGAAAGAATAATAAGAGTAAAATACATAAAGCATAAATTTGTAAAACGAGGAAGAAGAGCAAGATCCAGCAAGGGTGTCCAAAGATGTACCATTACACGAAATATATATCAGGAGTTAGCTTGGGAATTGTGGTATTATTCCCGCAGGTGGGCTAGTCCTAGACGTTCACACGCGACAATTCTGTCCTGCGTTTTAAAGGCCGTGCATAACAACATTTTGTCGCCGGACAAACTTCATACTTTTATATGAAAACATCAACTTTATTTATTCAAAAAAATTGATCAAATTTGAACCAAAAGGACCAGTGTGTCATCAGTTTTCCTTCTCGCAAAATAAAACAAAATTAAATGGTTTGTTTTTAAAAGTTATAAAAACAAAAGTAGGCCAAACAAATTACTATATATATATATATATAATAGCAACAATAAAACTGTATTGAAGATTTATTCCAATCATTCAAAGAATTCGCGGCGGAAGAAAAAAAGCTCCTTTTTTGGAAATATCGCACAGTTTGAATTGGACTGATTTTATTATTATCGGTTGATTAACAGTACTAAATAGCTGAAAAATCTGTTTAGTAAAACTGTCATTGTAAATGGGTTTGTTTACGCAATTTTAACATTATCAATGCAATTGTCATCGATTGTATAACACTTTTCATAATATGAGATGTGTGCAGCATCGCGAGTAGGAGGTCATCGAACAACGAGTTTTATAGTTTGTTCGGTAAGGTCAAACCAAAAACATAATGTCAAGAGAACGTTCTTGAGTAGTAGAGTCTAGAGCGAATATGCCTATGCTATATCTCCAAATGTGATTGTAACGCCATGCATTCATTCATTCATCTCCAAGAATGAAAATACAAATAAATATGTATTTACATAAAAATTGTTACGATCATGAAAATATCAAGTGATTGCTAGTTGGGATTGCAGCGGCGAAATTTTGTTTTCAATATAGGGAGATAAAAATTGCTTCTGCGAAATTCATTTGGCCTAATACATGCCTGATCGAGCATGCGACACATGCATGTGTAACTATATTCACTATCCAAGCAGAGGAGGATGAGGCATATTCACTCATCCGATGTGAAAAAGGTTGAGGCCAAGTGTACGACGCATCATCTTAGAGAAATCTGCATAAGAGGATTATGCACGTGTTTATGCATGTGATTTGGCAAAGACGCAAGAAGTTATCCCGCGTCCTCATCACTTGCATCCATAAGATTGGGAATATACATACCAACTCGATTAAGCGTTGTAATTAACTGCGGATGGAAATCAGATTCACGATTAGCTCCAGGCCGCCAGGGTCTGCGCCGCGAAGACGATTTCGTACTGCATTCGCGAATCCACCTTGATTCTAGATGCTAATCAGGTCGTTAACGCATTGTGCAAACAAGCTTCGAACTTGCTCAAGATATTAGCGGCGCAGTAGTTAATGCAAATAAGTGCGATACTAATGCTACTTAAATCAATATCAACGAAGAAATTTAAGTCTCGGAGCAGGCCACAGATCACCCGCGCTTTACGTCAACATAAATTTAGCGCCCAATAGGAATTATAGCTTTTAACTTTGCTTCGGTTATATTTTGTGAACCGGTGAACAAGGTGAAAACACCCAAAAGTCCACGAGGAGAGCGGTCTGTTATCCCAAGTGTTATTGCAACTTGAGTAATAACAATAATTCTTGCTCTTACGGATAATATTGACATCACTATCTCATTGTGTCATTTTGACTTGACTAATGAATGAATTTTATACAAAGCCGCTGCTATAATTACGCTTCTATTGAGCGCTACATTCTGCGGCTATGAAAGAAAAAGCCGAGTTATGTACAGGGTAATTTAGTCATGAAGAAGAAAAAGTCGCGTGTTAACTTGACTGGCGTTGCTGAACAAATAAGTTGCTGGACACGTGACTCGTTGTGTGGATAAGCTAATTTGTTCAACAGCCAGGGTAAACGATAAACAAACGCAACAATTGTCTATGGGAAGTAAAAGCGTGGATATAAAAGACATCAATGTTGCAGGCAGTTATGTGTTCTATCGTTCGTCCAACTATTTATTCACAGAAACCAAATACTTTCAACATTCGAAATAATAATGTTGGTTATTATTTATCACGACTGTAACGGGGGATCTCAATAACGTCGAAATATTCCAAAATAATGACTCATACAGCTGACTATAAAACTCTTGAATTGGATCTGCTTGACGATCGTTCGAATTGCAAAGAGATGTTCAATTGAAAGTCGCTTTCGTATTTTACACAGACACTTAATTTTATCTGTCAGAAGATGTGAAATGAAGAGCGCGCGACGTCGCAAAACTCGACAACAGAAATGGAAGTTTAAGAAAACAAAGAGGCCTTTACCTGTCATCGAGAGGTTGCTCTCCAGCCGCTGTTTTTTCCTTTCCGCTTTTATTCGTTAAACTCGGTACTCTTCAATAACCCGATGAAAGACAACCGTCTCAATTTTAAAGCATCAATTGTTTCCGCAATATATTATTCCATGACATGCGATATATCACATACACTTTAAAAGCATCTTTTCTTGGCATTGCAAATGTCTCGAGTGCTGACATCAGAACGTTATCTAAATTACTAACCCTACACGCTCATGGCAATCGGTCACAGTCGACTCGGCACTATGCAAAAATCTTGAGTCAAAACTTATTTATCATCATAATCAAGAGACACGGTAGTGTTTCGCGTTATAATCAATCGCGCCAAGTACCCAGCGAGACACTACCTATCATTCTGATATGCGGAAACCGGGTTTTTTAATTGCTAATTTAATTAGTAACTGTGATCAAGTCATGCTACTTCAGAGATATTTCGGAAGTATTCACCGAG
>JAPYZS010001472.1:0-15294 GCA_030522925.1 Trissolcus japonicus | reverse complement strand
CCGCATTGAGAAATGGTTTTAAATTCCCTCGAACATTCCAGCATCTGTGCGGAAACACATGGGGCAAACGTCAGAGCCATTATTCGCGGTATTGAAAACGGAATCTAAACACCGGGGTCTCGGGTAAAACGCGCGCAGTGATAGACAGGTCTGGAAACATTCCGCGCGTCACGTGGAATGTGATAAATTGAAACTTCTAAAAGGATTAAAGATACAATCTATCAAAATGTTAAACAACCCGGGGCCAAGCGGCGCCGTGCTGCTTCGGCTCAGTTCGCCGTTTTGCCAGTCCACTTCCTTTCCACTGCCTCGTAATCATCGCGTCATGTTTGAGGGGCGCAAAATAAATGGTCGGTAATTACAGGAACGTTTTATGTTTGTCGCAAGCGGCTAATTAATGTATCGGCATCGAAGAGGAAAACGGAAAACCAACTTGCGAAAGTCCCAGCTGATGTAACTACTCCTCGCCTTGTTATTCCGAGTAATTGATTCCCTCGACGGTGCTGCCACCTACCCGTTCCTAATACGAAATATCTGGCAGGGGATTTTCCTAAATTGACGGATTTCAAGATTAATGACCGGCACAAACTACGCTTAGATCCGGATCAATTGTTCATTCAAATTTTCTCAAGATTTCTATCCGAGCTGGGAAACGTGCTCCAAGTGTCAATTTAGAATGATTTATTAAAGTTCAGGGCCACCGGATAGAATCAAAGTTGGAAGAGACAAAGTGAAAAGCACCGGAGTTGAATTCAGTCCATGAAATTGGTGGTTTAAAAAAGTTGATAATCTAGAACCGAGGCAATAAGTGAATTGTCCACTTTTACGGTCCAATTTAGCAACAACGGGACCTTGAAAATCAGTCATCCAGAACCTCACGGAGTCTCTCGTCATTTTCCCTGCTTCACTCTTGGAAATAAACTTTCTCACCTATCAACACGGTTGAAGAACGAAAAAAATGTTTACCGCAGATTTAGAGGTTTCGCGGTGGCGAGGAGTGAGATGTGGCTGACTAGTTCAGAGATTTTATGCAACAGAGGCGAAGGTGATAAAAAGAAAGAACGTAAAGTGAAAATGGTATAAGGGAGAGATATACAGTCATTGGTGCTCTCCAAGTCGCTTCGATATTTATGGCGATTGGGGTGGATGGCTTCTTCTTCGGCCGGAATTTCCTTTCAGCTCATGTCCAATTACGAGGATCGTGTGATGGTTCCGGAAAATATTTCATCGGGCACACACAATTGCGTGAAAGTCGCGGGCATTTTTGATTCTCGCTAAATGAATTATTCATAGACGATTTCCGCGAAAACTCCGTCAAGTGCCTTCGTAACGAAATGGGCACAATTTATATGTCGTTGCATTCAACTATATATAATCTACTTAATGCTGGGTATGAATCAGTCATAATTTATTTCACGGAGCAAATTTGGTACAAATTTAACGACAATTTTAAACAGAAAATATTCAAGTTGTTTTTCTTTTTTTTTTTTAAATTACACTAAGTTTGTTTAAAATAAAAAAGTTGCTATTTTGTTAAATATAGAAATAAACTTGAAATTAGTTTTCATTAAAAACAAAACTTGTTTTGCCAAAAATCAAAACATATATCATGTTTAAACAAAGTTGACCGTTTTTCCAAATGTAAACAAACTTGAAATTTGCTAAAAAAATTAAAAACAAAACAGTTTGTTTCGTTCTATATGAAAACAAACTTTAATTTGGTCCGACATTTGTTTCTTTGTTTTGTTTTGATCAGTGTTTATTGAAATAAACTTGAAAATAGTTCAAAATAAAAACAAACTTTAACCCGGGACAAAGATAACAGAGTGGGATATTTGTTGTTAGACAAAGAGGTCAGAATAATGCGCGCCCACTCCCGGGTTAGCCGATTATGTGTACGACGATATCCCCTCCACTTGGATGAATACTCAAACTATCACCCGTGCGCCAATCGCCAAAACTTTTCAGATGTAAACATAATACAAGCGAACTTTTTTAGGTTATTCTCATCTTCAGAAGATTCGTGACTCCGTACAGATAATGAGTGAAGTATCATAAAAATCAAAGCAAACTTGGAATCTGTTACGCAACAAAACAATTGTAAGTATTGTTACTTTTAAATAATCAAAATAAAATTAAAATTCGTTAACAATCAAAACAAACTTTAATTTTGCTAAAACTTTTGGAACAAAACAAAACAGGTCTTTTCGTCCGAAACAAAAACTGAAATTTCTTCAATAAATTGCATAACTCGTTTGTTTTGCGACACGCACAAATGTGCCCAATTGTTTTGTAAAATTGGATATAATTGTTGCAGAAAGATGAGACCGGTACGTGAAAATATGACGCGCGCTGACACGTGACTGCAAGAGAGCTCATTATGATCCAACGTATATGAATTTTCGTTCGAACTCATGCGTGTGTAATTTCACCCGCTTACTTTTGTTACGCGCCTGACAGAAATGCAAAAAGTTATTAATTGTTGGCCAAACGAGGAACGGTGCGAAATGAAAAAAACATCCAGTAATTTACAACTGACAGCTTCATGTTGCTGGATTTTTACGACCATTCCGAACGGTGTACTGTTTTTGGTTGAAATCGTGAACCGGTAGTGGTCTCTGGAGGAGGGAAACGGCGAGTTCATTTAGGATCATTTAACACCCGCCTAATGGCATGAACGTTCAACCTAATCTTCGCTGCGCATTCCTCACGGCAGATAATAAGAAGACCTTGCAAGGTTACGTACACTGCCAATGACTTCAAACTGTTCCAAATACAACGCGCAAAATTGAACCAAATAAAATATTAAAAAACTTTTGGTAAGTATATTTTTAAAAATTTCAATGATTCTTGTATTTTTTTGATTAATTAATTCAAAAATTGTTTTGATCCATCTATTTACTTCACTCACTAAAATAAAATTATTTTAATTTAGAAAATTTGGAATCAGAGAAAGTTTTGAATTTTGAAAATTTGATTATATATTTTTTTTTATTGATGACTTGCGATAGAATTTCAGGAATGTCAATGAAACGTGAACATTTTCTCAAGAGGAAATTCGATGGCGACAAAAATGAATCGACACAAATGGCAAAAACCGATTGGATGTGACATCGCGATCGCTTTGTGCAAAACGCGTCGCATTACAGGCGGAACACTTTCACTCGCGCAAAAATACAATAAAGCGTGACGCATCACTTTGTGCGCGCGGGCAACAACGTGTCTCACAGTGATAGCGATGTTGTCGCCCTATTCGCGCTCTTGCTCGGGCGCAGAACTGGTTTCGCGCGCTACGCAGCCTATTCCGACATACGTATGTTTATAAAGACGAGAGTTCCAGGATCATTACAAGATCGAACGCAGTTCTTGCATCCTCTCGCGCTCCCGCATTTTCTTTCATTAGGTACATCTTTTAGATTCGAAAATCTTTGTTTTTTCCATCACTAACCAAAAATAACAAATTGATGAAAGAACAGCATTTTCTAATTAGAATTTCCAATTTCAGTTGTGGTTGAAAATAAAAATTTCTAAACAATTTTGAATAAATGTAATGCAGAAGAGATTGAGGAATTGGTACATTTATCAGATATGAATTATTAGTTGTTAGACGATTAAACAAAAAAATGTTGGCGAAATTCCCTTCATGAATGTATGCTTGTACGTTTTCAATGCTTCGACTTATGTTTTCCGTTGCATAACAACAATAATTACCGCTGCGATATCCGGCGACTGGTGTTTCAACACTACGTAGCATCGTACTCTATCAGTCGACTAAAACTTGACCAAATAAACTACAGTTTTGATAAATTAAATAAGTAGCAAAAATATTTTCAATATTTTTTTTTTCATATCTGATAATTTGTAACAACAGTCACTTAAACTAATGTTGAAACCAATTTTAAGTGAAAACAAAGATATTTCATATTTCGCAAGAAACTTGTTATGAGAGTTTTCTGGTAAAACTTCAAAGTTATGTTAGAGCAATAATTGTTTCTCTTTTAACCAATTTCTTAGATTTATTATGTTACATAATATTTGATAGTTTATTTTAACAAAATATTTACGATGTTTTTTTATTTATTTCAGTAAGAAAAATGCAGATACTCAAACTTGAGGCTGGCCCCTATATATAGATAGAAATGGACACAAGTAACGAAACATTTTACTAATGTGCCTCTCAGTTATTCTAGAACTGAATGAAGCCTAGTCATCTGGGAAATCACTTTATCATCTGAATGTCAGCGTCGACCTTGAAATGAGTCTGAAACCCGCATTCTTCACTGAAATAAAAAATTCTGTCGATATGTTGCTGCACTCGATAAACAATACCAGAACCCGAGTTTTATTGCCGGTAATAAAACCCGGACAGGGCATTTTTAGGTGCGTAGTTCCAGTGTTTATGCAAATAACTGAAATTTAACGACGCATAAAATCATTACTTAACGATAAAGTAAATTAAAATTGAACATTTGCGGGCTGTGGAAGAGTAACGCTGTTCGCATTGTCATAAATCGGGCGCGAATCGTTAAAGACTAGTCCTGCGATTAAGGGCGGTGGGGAGTATACGTGTAACCAAGGAAAGAATCCGTGCTTTTTATGAATCATTTTTTATCTCTACAATGTAAAAAATAACGTCTTGACGTTTTATTGTGTAGTTTTATATTTTGTTTCGAGTTTTCTGTTAAATAAACAAATTTGACTTTCGTGCTGGATTTAATAAATCTTGTATTTGTTCGAAATCAAGTCAAATCATGCTTTAGTCATTTAAAATCATCAAGGCGAGGTTTTTTTGTTGTTTAGTAAAATCTAAAATGTCAAGAATCTTTTTAAACGAAATGAGTTATTTGTCAGGGGGCAGTTTCATTCGGGTATTTTATCTATGAGTTTGTTGTAAAATCCACAACATAATGGGTTTCCTTTTGTAAATCAAAAGTCTTATCCGATGCGCAATTACGGTTGAATCAAACCGAGATTTCATCTGATGAGTCACGAGCGATGCGGTAATCGCACTCGAGTATACTTTCCTGCGCAATTTTCTTCGTCGTCATTTAATAACGAAACAAATTAGAGCCTTGATCAAACATCAACGTGCGAATTGCGTTCATAAGCGGAATTCCAATCGTATCGATTAATGGGAAAGTCGCGGGAGAAATTGAAGGTGCTGGTGCAAGAGAGTCCTTGGGCAGGTTTTTTCCCGGCCGATTTTGCTGCACGCTGAGTAATGAATCACATCAATCCGAGGTGATATCACCCTGAGCTACTATATTAAGTTTCGGTCGCACATAATGACGTTTGGATTGAAAAATGTTGATCTTTGCGAGTGTTTAAAAAAACACGCGGCTTTATTATGGTTGGTAATAGATGTTCCGCGTGTTTTATTGGAATAAACCGGTGATAATTATTATCATATCGTGATTAGTTGACGTCTTATTTTTTTCTTTTTTATCTTTGTTTTTTGTTCGTTTTTTCTTTTTTTTTTTTTTTTTTTTGAGGTAATCAAAGTTTTTTTTAACTTTGCAATATCATTATTACCGCGATAAAAATACATGTATTTTCCTCTTAGAAAAGTTGCGCTTGATTGATTAGCATAAACAATTTATGTTCATGTTTTATTATCGACATTATGATATTGTGCAAATAGTATGTGGAATTACATTTTTGTTATTTAATTTGAATGAAAGTTGATTTCAATGTTGGTAACTTGAGTTACATATCTCATTTAATCCAATAAATCGGTAATTTAGAATAACTAGGATCACTGTGTCAATAACTCACTGCTAACACTAAATTACAATCTTAATCACAAGAATTACAGTCAGAGATATTATCTCGAAATGACGGAAAGTCTTTCCGTCAGATCCAGAACAGGGGCCTCCTTTATGTACTAAGCAATTCTTGGTACTTATCGTTCAGTCTTTTAACAATTTGAATTTCATTCTTTTTATGAGAAAAGTTTATTTTTACTATTTTATTACTTCGTTTGAGTTTCAAGGCATTGTTGATTCGATTTCTGATATTTGTTTATTTGTTCGTTCCACAGAGACATTGGTATGAAGCAGAGGAAAAGAAGACTTTGTAGACTTGTCACAGGGGAGATAATAAAATGGAAGAAGTCGTCTTTTGACCCTTCGGGTGAGACTGCCCGAGTCCTGCTTGTACACACGGCTACTTCCTGGACACGTGATTTATCATCCGCGGGCGCACCGCAAACAACCTTCTATGTTATAAAAATTATGACTCCGTGGAAAATCAACGGTTGTGACAAATCAATCAACTGGAATCCGAGCAACTGGTGATTCATCGAGACGCATCATTTTTCCTTCATTTTTTGTTCTCTTCGCTGTCTCACGTAACAGCAAAACGAAACAGTAACAAAAATTATGTCTTATGTTAGTTGAATATTATTTTGTTCAAAACTGTACTTGGAATTGACGGCCCCGAACGTTAAAAGTTGAATTGAATAATCCAATTTGTGTACGCTATTACAGCCTTTGGATCGTGGGCCATCGTTAAACAAATTAATTGAATGTTTTAATCGGGCCGGGCGTACAAAAACGGTCGGCCAATTTTAACAGTGTCAACTGCACGCGCTCTTCAACGCAAGATGAAAGTATATATCAATTGAACTTTCTCCACTTAGTTTGATAAGCAAAATCATTTGCATTACCCACGCGGAGGGACGTAATGAAATTGCCCACGAGTGAGATAACGTGCATTTAAAAGTGTTGTCGCTGGATGCAATAATCTTGCCGAAAGTAATGGGAAAATCATGTGAATTGAAAGAATTCTTTTTTTTCCCTCCTTCCCATAATCAATCTTGCCGGTTCCCTACTTAAAAAATCCATTCGAAATATTTTTCAGAGTCAAATTTTTGCATAAATAATATAAAGAAATGGGCACGAACATTGTGCAATCATTTTGCAAGTAAGGTTTCCAACTTATGTTTTTAGCGCTGGCAACTGTACAAAACGGACAGCATAATTCATTATATGAAAACAAAAATTCGAACAGAAATACTAATCGAACATTTTTTGTGTTTCTATTGGAACAAAAAAGAATTAAAATTAGCATGCAGTTCGAGTTGCTCTTTGCCGCTGTAAAACGATTAGATTACGTATCATTAAACGATTGTTATTATTTATTATCGCTGTAACTATACGGCGCCATTGCAAGTGACCTTTAGCCCGCGAAGAACGAAAAAGAAAATAACGAAATAATAATTCTCACCGCGGTGCGGTAGATCAGCCTGTCCCACGAGTTCAAATCGTAGAATTATTGCAATTCATCGGGTTGCAAAACATTTCGTGCCATAATCGCGGGCGTCATTTTCGCGCGAACAAATATTATATTCAATAAGGATAGTCCTCTGTGGCTAAAAATAAACTACGGCCACACAAGTGTATCCATCGGTGGGACGCCGGAAATCACATGACAGATAAGTCGATTCCTCAACATGTGGGCGAACTGGATGACAAATAATCGTATCGCTCGCAAGAGCGTTTCCTGCGTATAATGTTAATATGTTAATTTTCAATTTGGTGAAATTGCGCCGCAAAAGTGGAATACGATACAACCGTCACTGTGTCTAAGGCCAATGCAAACTGTGGTAAAGTGTTTTTTTTTATCGGCTCGAGTGCTAATTGCCCCCAACTTATGAGGTTATCAAAATTAAATGCTTTTAAAGTTATATAAAACTGAATAATTTATATTATATAAATAACGAACTTAACATTTTTTAATTATACCAAAAGATTATTGCAAAATTTCGATTAGTCACTGAAGGAAAATTAATTAAATAACAAATTATAAAAAAAATGTTTATAATTTATATCATTTTTTAATGAAATGATGACGAAAGCTAATATTGAATGAAAAAAAATAATCCGGCTTTCAGATAGAATGCCAAAACAAGAATAATTCCATCCATCAGTGTATCTAATAGACCGAACAAACAGCGTGAAAAGGGATCTTGGTCAAAAGAGGCTTTAATTGAGCCGACAAAAAAGAAGCTAGTGTGTCTAACAGAGTAGTAGTCAGGATCATTACCGAGACATAGGCCGATAGGAGAGAAGCAAACAATAGTCAATGATAATTTTGGATCAGTGTTTCCGAGAGGTTCGCCAAATTGAATTCACAATAGCCGTCACAGAAACATGAGGAATGATTCGCTAAACCAGACAGCGCTCCGGAAGAACCAACGTGACACAGCAAAATGGTATGGAAATACTTAAAAAAAGGCATCGAGTTCAAAGACTGATTCGGCAGATAATTTTTTTTTGCTCTTATTATTAAAACTTACTCAAATTCTTATGTTTCAAGAAATGCATGGGACAAAGTATCTGGATGAGAAAAGAAATTCTACAGCTGATTTGTAGTGCTCTCCATAATTTTCCACGGCTTTTCACTTTCACGTTGACCCATTCTTGCTGCATTGTGGAAACATTTCTGTAAGTAATTCCAATAATAGTAGATGTTATTTTTTTTTTTTTTTTTTTTTGAAAAGAAAAAAAAAGCATTCTCACAAGGTATTTTCTTCAGAAATCAGAATTTTGTTTCATTTGTTTGAATAGTTTTTTTAATTCTACATTGATCAATTTTCTTACCGAGATGAAATACGTTATTTCTTTTCCATTTTTTTCTTTTTCAACATTCATAGACAACATTGAAACGAATTCTGATTAATCCGCATAATTGCATGGTCCCACCTCAAGAACAAATTTTTGTCCACGTCAGCCGAAATTTTCTCTTCTCGAGACAAATCGGGGAGATTTAATCTCGTGCCATAAAACAAAATAATTAATGGGGGCCATTTTTATTTTCGTCTAGCGGGGCGCATTCTTATTTACTCTTCGATTTTTCTTCTCCTTGTTCCTTTTTTGAATCAATTTTATTCTCGGCGTGAATCCCCGAGAATTAAAGATTATACGTGTGCAGTCTCAAAGTTCGACATTCGAGAAACGTTTTTGGGACACAAAACTGTATTATCCCACGTATCACAATTGTCCCAATTATTCCTATGATTATTTATGACAACATTTATGTTACATATATGACATGTGTACGTTCCATATATGGCTCATGTTTATTGACCATAATTGTGGCTACATCAATTTTCACTTGTGGCGTTTCGGATGACTCGGGTGACTCTTCTATGCTGATCACGCACTCATTGTTCGAATCGACAGCTTTCAGAATGCAAATGCCGTACAATTATTATGTAAACTCCAACCCCCCCCCCTCTTAAAAAATTACGAAACGGATAGGGTCCCGACGTGCCTTTAATATTTATTTAAAACTTCCACAAACATTTTTCGAGCTCCGAATTTCCTTTATGGTCGTTTTTGTTTTCGGTTTCTTTTTCGTCGAAGGGGATTAAAGTATATCATCTCTTGAAGTTGCTTTGACGCTTTGTGGGATCAAGTCTTTATATTATAGTACATATCTTTGGCGGATGTTTTTCAAACTCACAGGAAATGTGGGAACGAATAATAAAAATGTTCTTAGACATTTTTTTTTATCTCAGATCAAAAGAAAAAAATTGAGAAAAAAAGAACTAGATTGGTATCGCGTTACGGTACGAAAAACATTGTTTATGTATTCAAGACGATATTTCTCGAGCGTTTTCTCGCTTTACGATTGAAAAAGAAGCACGCTGTTTGAAAAAGAAAAGAAAATAAAAAAAGAAGTTTCGCGCTCGCCTGTTTCCGCATCCGATAGTTGATCAATCGACAGACACTCGAAGACCAGACTCGGTGAAGAAGTTTATGTAAATCTGAAATGAAACGACTGATCCACAGGCATCTTTCAATTGATCGTCTATCGATTACGGAAACGTGTGCGTAAATTTTTCGTGCCAAATGAATATTTTAATAACGGGATTGGCGTTCAAAAGTGTTACTTGTTATTTAATTGAGATGCTCGTTATTGCGTCAGAATAATATAAAAAAAATTTTGTCTCCACGACGTCCAACGAAAAAGCATCCGAACGCCTCATTTTCATAAAACGCGAATAAATTTCCGTCAGTCCGAAGAGCTCATCCTTTTGAAACAAAATCCTTTTCAATTTCTCAGTTAATTTGTGACAGACAATTGTAAAATCAATTTATTTCAAACAATTTTTTGTCAAACTCGTCTTTTTCTAAAGGAAAACGTGTCATTTTCGTTGCCCAATCCGGACTATAATTGTTTGTTACAACACAAGTCGTTGAGGAAAAAAAAAAAAGGATTCACACTTGGTCTATGTTTCTAAGTTTCTGAAACTTATTTGAACGTCTCGTTAGTTGTTCCCTGTGTCAAAGTTTCTCTAACACAATTTTCATCTGTCCGTGGTTCTGTGAGTGTGTCATTCGGTAAACAAAAATGTCGGCATGAAAAAAAAATCATGAATTTTCATTGTCCAGAGAGTTTACAAACACGATATATCCCGAGTTATCAAAACTTTTATCACTCGTATCAACATGAATTGGCCGGCGCGACAAGCCTGTTTATAAAACACATTATTATTCTTATCACGCGGGACCGTTGAAAAACAATAATAACCCACATTCGATCAGCCGAAGTCTAACATTTATTAGCTCTTATCGCGCTTGACGTCATTTTATTACGGCTCTCTTTTTCAGCTCGCGAAATAAAAACCGTCCGGGTTTGAGATGTTTTTTTTAATGTTTTTTTTTGTATCTCGAATTGGAAGCCTAATCTGAGGTGGGCCATAAAAAAGTGTACTTTTCCAGCCTCATAATATGTCGGCCACGATATTTGACCGCCCTTATCTTGAGCTCGGCGCTATCTGTCCGAACGTTGGGAAATGTGGGGAGCTTATCTGCCGCGAGTCAGCCACCGCGCAATTAACATGCTAGTTTTCTCTCTCTCTCTTTCTCTTCCTTCCCAGAAACATCGGCCGAATGTTTGCTAAAGCGTCGAGCGCAAAATATATCAATAGCCCCGGCCCAACATTCGGCGGTTTTAAAAGACCTCTCAGTTCATCGACTGTTTTTCGACGGCTTGCGAGTTTTAAACTTAAAAGAGAGCCCAGCTCTGTTCAAATTCGTCTGACATTGTGACCAAATCTCGAGTTTCGTGTACGAAATCACAATCAGACGTGACTCTCAAACTGGACCGTTGTTTCCAAAGCTCGATTTTTAAGTTCTGCAAATAAACCAGCAACTGAATTAAATCTCGCCTTGTTTAACCGTTCACGTTCAAGCAACGTTAGCCCAACTATTAAACAGAAATTGTTTAACAAATACAAAAATCCTGATTCGTACGAAAGCAAATAAATAAAGACACAATAAAAATGGATAATTAAATAACGTAATTTATAAATTAATTGTTTTTTTAATTGAAAATAAAAATTTTATTGAGTGCTAAGGTTTTTGTAATTTGAAATTAAAAAACGACTGCTAAGTGGAGAGGTAAGAGTTAATGAACCTCTGGATTGTTTTCAGTTATTAGGGAGACGAAAAAAAGTTGAAACAAAAAACAATCCAAAAGCGCACAATCTTTTTGAATGTTTCATAAAGTACATAACGGCGTAGCGTTGTTGCCAAGCACGATATAGAAGGAACGCAGTTGGATACATAATATGCGCGAGGCAGAAAGTCTCGCCGATTATCGGTGACGGTGACAAAATCCAACAAATGTGTGTCGTATCGCTGGCACGACTATGCGACAACATTTACATATTTGCCTGCTCTACGTGCGCCTGTGACTAATTGGATTGGTACGTTTCAAATAATTGCATGGGTATTTATTGATGTACCCCGACAGCACGGGGCTTTACCTATTACACAAACATGCCCCGTATGTTTCAAGATACGAAAAACAAGGGGACCTTTTTAGGAACATAATTTTAGAACTGAACAGAATTAAAAACTTTAAATCATTTTTTTTTATATTTTGTTTTTAATTAATTTTCTGTTTTGTTTACATCTTTAATTTTCGCTATTTGTTTTATAAATATACTTTTTTTTTGTTATTTTTTTGTTTTTAATTTTTAGTCAAGCATAATATAGTGATCCTCAGAGTAAAAAAAGGTAACCTATTCAAACCCGCCATTCATCTTCCAAAAACTTCTCGCTAGATTATTTTTTATTTCCTAATAGTATATTTTATGCTAAGTTTTTTTTGTGCAAATTTTGTTTCTCCCTGGATAGATAAATAGTCTCGCCTAGGACAGATCCGAATTCGAACGACCCATCATCGGGACACGCCGATTAAATCAAAGTGGAATTCCAAGGAATGCGACGACGTTGCGACAGGGAATATTGTGGGTCACGATTTCGAGATACTCGGGGCCACGCGGATCGACCATGCTAATATTTGGATCAAATTATTCGTTCGGCGCTTATAAGCATTTGTAATTTAAATTTCGCACGGTTTGATATTCGCCGCCTGAAAATAATGTCTCGCGCGCAAACGTTAATTGCCACCATTAAGCGAGGATGATCATTTTAATTCCAGAGAGAGAATAATGTATCAAAAATATGTATACACTTTGGGTCTTTTTTTTTTCATGAACAGTTACTTCTGTTCCAGTTACCGAAATTATTTTTTTTGTTTTGATTGTTAAAAATAAATTTGTCGTTTTTTTATAATTCATTTAAAAAAAAAACAAAATTAAAAGTCAGTTGTTGTTTCATTACGATTATTACGAAAATTTTGAATTTGCATGGACTTTCCAGTTTTTGTAGACTTTGCACATTTTTGTAAACAAGATCAAGGTGTCGAAGTTGCAAAAACATGTAAACTGCCAATAAACCAGAGTTTATTTCTCAAACCGTCAAGTTTTTTTTAACTTTTTTGTTATTATTGTTTTACGTCTTTTTTTGTTGTTACTTCTTGTTCCAATACATTCTTTTTAGTTATAAATGTCAAAATTCATCTGAATAATTTTCAATGAGAAACACACTGCCAACTTGAAAAAAAAAAAAAAAGATGGACCAAGATTTTGGGCATTTACGTACATTTATGAATGCAAATAATCGCCAAAGGTTGTGCAAAAAACGCTGAGGGGCAAGGTAGCCCGAAAGTAATTGCTCGATGGGAAAGAAAAAAGGCGACGAACTTTTACTTTCATTGGAACGCAGCCGAATGCAACTTGTGTCTAATTTATGTACGGCTGACTGGGTTTAATTGCAAATCGAAAATTGTTTGATTAATCACGTAATTGTGCGATGATAAATCCTCGCAATTGGCAGACAGCGTTTCTAAGTTCTCCGCGAACGAAGCTGGCGGAAGATTAGATACGGGCCCAGCAATTCCACAATTACGCAATCATTAAAACCAACTCGCAAATGACTGGGTATGAAAATTAAAACAAAAAAATTGTTTCGATTTTTTTTCCTTTTATTTATTTTTTTTTCGGAGCGTTTTTCACACGACGAGTTAGCCGGCAAAATTTTCATGCCTCTGAAAAGATCCGGGACGATTATTTATCGAATTAATTTTATTTGTTGGTTTTAACCGGGAGCCATCGGGAACCGCACCGGATCACGTCAAATCGCCGGACGAGCCAACGTGAGGCTATAATTACAGATCCTCTGATAAAATGATTACAGTGCAAATCACTGACGCAATGGGCCAATCTCATTGATAACACTCTGTAGATTACGCTCACGGAAAAAACTATTCGCGTCGGCCAATTAATAGTTCAAAAATCAGAAAACTCTATAAAAAAAGAAAATTGTTGCCATCTCGTTTTACCCGACGTTATTCTCTTAGGAACAGAAAAAAGTCCGAAAATTGGCGAACCTTTGTCGAGTAACAAGTAATCCTCCGCGCAACAAGTGATCGGAATCCACGTGTCTGATATAATCCACAAAAAGGTGCACTGGTCACAAGAAACATCAACCGGACACACTCTCGTTTGAAATTGAAAAGAAAAAAAAAACAAAAACAAAATCACCCCCGAAATATTTTTGGCCAAGCGCCAATCACCACTTTGTGTTTGCCGACCGAAAACGTCCTCGCGACCTTGGGTTGACCTTGCGCTATCAGCTCGCCGGAGGAGCGCGGTATCGCCGACAGGGCGAGTCGCGTGGAACGAAAAAAAGACACGTTACCAAGCCGAGAAGCTGTTCGCTCGACGGCCGAGGCAGTACTGAAGTTGGCGCGTGATTCGAGCGGCAAGTCCCGCTGTCGGGAACTCTCTGTTGCCTGGGAGCAACGATGCTGCCAAACCACTAGCAACCAACGCACAACTAGCAAGAACCGAGGGCCTCGCGTCAATGCGACGGGACTCTTTGCTTTGCCCCCTCCCCCCGCCCCCCCGGACAGCTCTTCCGCCCCCGCCGGTGGTTGTCGCGCTCTTCGTCCGACCGTCCTTGTCTCGTGTGGCGCTCAGCTGTTGTGTTTTCAAGTGGTGGTGCACGCGTCCACCCGCCACAACAACCCCTCTCTCCATCTGCCGGAAGGATCACACCGGTTACCTTTTTTTTTTGTTTTTTTTTTGTTTTCATATCATCGGTTCATATTTCTGGTCTATAAGAGTTCATAAAAATGGTAATTTTTTAATCAGATTCCCTGATTAGGGAGTAGCCTGATAAAAGAAACAAAAATTTGAATTCGAAAGACTTTTTGTTCTAATAATAATTCGAAGATTGTTATTTATTTCAGATTTTAATTTTTCAGGTGAAATTGATTCAACATGACAAATCGCAGGCCAAGTTGAAAGGGACCAACTGGCAGGCCACTTTTAAACCTCATCACCGAAAAGAACAACAAACAGCGGCCCTCTACCCTCCGACTTGGTCCCGCAAACATGATTGCCTTCATTCTTCACTATCCGACGCTTTGAATCCTCAAAGCAAACGATTTTCAAAACCAACATCTGTGTTGACTTTTGGATACGAATGAGTGTATTCTCCGTGCACCACCCGAGAATTTTAAACACTGGCAATATACGCCGCTGCAAGGTGGTCTTTTAATTTACTGCGTATATTTTATCTGAGGGGAGTTGACGCGCTTTTTTCCTTTGTCGCCCGTACTTGTTTCCTCATTGGTGTGTATTTTGGATGGCCCGGGTGTTGAGTTCCAAAGTCGCATCTGCAGTTGAAAACTCACCGGGGTGGATGATTGATGACTGATGACCCGGTGCGAAGTGATATGTTTGGCCAGAGGCTCAATTTTCGTTACACCAAAGCTGATTAGAGTAGGTTTTGGAAACACCAAAGAAACACCTGGAATCATTTCTTTCTTTTTTTTTTTTCATATACTTAAATTTTGAGGGGGTTTTAGGGACCAAGTTAATAACTAACGTATGATAAAAGTGAAATTTTAGTCGTTATTACATCTGGT
>JAPYZS010001471.1:0-33706 GCA_030522925.1 Trissolcus japonicus | reverse complement strand
CGTACAGTATCCGTATGCTGGAAACGAAATATCTCTACCCGTACCGTATCGTACCGTACGGTACGGTACGATACGGACGTGGGACTAGTCGCGTCCTTATGAATTATTAAAAAAGGTACAGTTAGGAACCGAGTCGAATACTTTATTGAAGCATAATTGCAAGTAAGCATAAAATATTGCTAGTTTATTTGAATGAAATCGTTGAAAGCACATTTCCGATTTAAGAAGATGGGAAGACGATAATTTGATTAAAGAAATTGCGAGCTTGTATTAAAAAATAACTGAAGAATCTTGACTCGTATTACGATAATTTGTGAAATTGTCGGTTGTTTTATTTTATTGAGCTAAATAGAAGAGTTGAGATGAAAGTTATAAGTGACTGAAAAACTTATTCTGGTCAATCTAGGTCAATCTAGGCTATATATATCTAAAATAATGGCACAGTACAGCAGCATTTTTATTTCTATGATTTAACTTTAAAGCTGCAACTTTAATAAGATATTACTGGTGGGTGATACAAACCATTTAGCGAATCAAAAAAATCAATACCTAGAGTGATGTACGACTAGGCGGGAGAAAAGTTTTGACTTAAATTTAAACTTGCACAAGTGTTATAAGTAGTACAGTGTCAATTCAGAGAAACTATTTGAAGTTTGAAATGTCATTTTGATTTTTGTTATAACAATTGTTTTGAAAACACAATATTTGGTTATATTATTTCAATTTTGAAATTCATCTGAGATGAGCGTGATTTCTCTACAAAATAAAGTTTTCATTTTAAATGCTAATATAAACTTTTGAATGTTGAGAATAAAAATAAATTATCACTTGGACAAGTGGAATAAAAATATGTGGTTATTCATAAAGTTCATGACAGTAGTTCAGGTCAACGAATAGGTCGTCTGTATTTCAGCAATAATAAGTTAATAAATTTTGTGTTTTAAAAAAATCTGTTTAATAAAACTCATAAAAATCAGTTATTTTTGTTTAAAGATAAAGAATATCTCATTTTTATATTTTTCTCTTTTATGTCAAAAACAAACATCAGCTTAATTCAAGTAACAATGAGTTTTATCTGATCTTGTTTGAAGCTCAAAGAGTTTGAAAAAATGTTTATCAAGTGAATCAAAACAATATACACAGAAGATGAAGAACGTTGTTTTAAAAATTTAATTGCCTTTCAGGATCACTTGCGAGGATAATGTAATTGAGTTAAGGTCAGGTTACAGCAAACCATTGGTGTTTAAAACTTGTGCAATTATGCGATTAAGATCAAGCAATGGTCAAAGAGAAGATACGTCGAGGTATTTGAACTGTGAAGTAAGCTATACGACATTTCACACGACTTTCAAGTGTTTTATTATCAAAGATATAAGTACTGGGGTTTCTTTATAAATAACCGTCAAGATAAACCGTATGTCTCAAGACAATTGATAAACATTAATCCTTGTAATTTAAAAAACGTAGATCCAACAGTTTATACTTGATAAATCTTATAACATCTAAAACGTAAGCCGCAATTCTCTTCTAAGCTCGATCGAACCTTATGTCGTCTGACAATAATCTAATCGGAGTTCAATGACTTGTTCAAATTCGTAAACCAAGATGCTTTGTCTTCTCCTTAATATAACTCGGGCAACCAATACCATCTTTGTCTCGTATATATTCGGATTCGAATCTCTATTTATTAGATTCAGTGTATAAATCGAATCCTGACTTATGCAATGTCAGGACCTATTTTAAATTGCAAGATAGGGCTTAAAATGTCACACTAATTGTTGGGATCGTATTAAGCGGCTCTAACGAACACATGTATGACCCTGTTTCAAATTAGGCTGCCTACGGTCCGATGAGGATCGGATAATCTGATCGGGAATGAGGGCTGCAAACTGATCGGCTCTTTTTTATTTTATAAATCGTTCAATTATCAATTATCAATGTACATCGAAAACTGCTGAGGCTCTTTAAGGAGGAAATTTATAAAACAAAATAATAATTCTTTTTATTTTTAATTGACTCAATTAATTGACGCTTTTTTATTCGTGGGTTATTCGATTAACATCGATGTTTTCACGTTTGATGCGTCCTTAACATTTTGCCCCTTTTTTTTTTTTTGTTTTCACCAAGCAGTTAAAACAGTAATTCACTTCTACTTTAAACTCAACGAACATAAAAACGATTTTTGGATAAATATCAAGTTTCTGATATTAATAAACATTTGTATTTACATATACTTGTAAGTTTGGAAAACTTTTCATTTATTTGTCGTTGACAGGCTCTCTAAATCCGATATCTCAATTCCAGATGTAATAAAAAATATTCAATACCAAAGTGCAACAAATTAACAAGGGTGAAATAAAGTTTTGTATTTGATAAGCGAAAATGATTTCTTATTTGTCTGAGTAGTGTTTTTACTTCTAGAGTAAGTGGGCAACTATAGTCGGTGTTAAAAGCGTTCATCTCGGTGTAAACTGTGGATACAGTCAAATTTTTAATCCAACTTTGTTACAAAATGTCTAAAAACTGCGAGCCGGCGTGAACCTGTACAAAGTGCAGTGTTACACTTTCACAATAAAGTTTCTAATTCCAATAAAAGTAATTAGTCCGTCCCAGAGGGGATGGATTTTCGAGATGAATAATACAAAAGTATAAACAGACAAGTCGTTAACCATCCAGAATCAACATCAGCAAAATATTCGATGTAACAACAGTACGAACTGGATTTTACAATTAAACTCTATTTCAATAAACTAAGAGAATTGAGATAGAGTTTCGGTGTTTGCAAAACCGAAGGAAACGTATTTCGCCAAATTCAAATACAAAACAAAAACTGGTGATTTAAATTGTGAACTTTTTTCAAGCTTTTGTTGATACCATTTGAACATCTTGATCAGTTTTTTGAAATCTTATCAGTATGGACAACACTTTGGAACGTTCGAAAAGTAATTAAAAAAACGGTTTATCCAAACCATCGTTTTTGCAGTGTTAACGACAGATATTAGAGGACGAACGAAACGGTGTAATTTGAACCAAAATCGGAGGTCGCGTATTGTTGAACGGAGCCCCTGGAGGGACGTTGGAAACTCGGTGTTGGAGCTCGCGTAAAATGTATTTAAATAAGTGTCAGGTCACGGTACACTGGAACACGACGTGTGAAAGGACAAAACGCGAGAATGAGGAAGAGCAGTGTAAGAGTGTGGAGTTTGAATTGGAGTTTTGCAGTGGAGCAAAAACACGTACCATGGGTGGTGCAGCGGCGATGGCCTTGCGTCAACGTGCACATCTGGCATCGGGTCAAAAACACAATCAAGACGTAATTAGCGCTGTGAAATAATTGAAACGTTGATGATCACGAACGCGTGCTACATTACTGCAACAGTCGACTGGGTCTCGACGTACACCGCCCTTTGATTTCGATCAAGCGCAGAGCACCTCGTGTTTAGAGCGGCGCCGTGCGGCTGCTCGACGGCGAACTTGGTATCAGGACGTCGCGCCACTTACTGCAGAGGCGCAGCAACGCATCCGCCCTTATACCATCGCGTTGCAATTTCTCCCCCTCCCCTTCTCTCAGCACCAGGAGAGCACGCAAGCGTCCTGGTGCAAACGATGCCAAGTCTACATTTCGAGCTTTTCACCAGGACATTTTGATGTCTTGTCGCGATGAGAGGCTACGGCTCGCCGACACCCTTGTAAACTGTAAAAGCGAAAACAAATTAAAGAATGATACTGCCACGTTTCTCTCCTTTCTGTCCGATTTAGTAGACAGGCACACGGCTGATATGTTTTTGGTCGCTCTTTGTCCCTCGTCCCTCTCCTGGATTTTGTATTGACATTATTGTTTGGTTTTCATCTTTGCTCATCCGCCTGGCACCGAAAATAATTCAATGCCGGTGTATTTTTGTTCCATCGAATTTTTATTTACAACTTCACTCGCATCGATCGTTAAAGCAATATTAACTATTTAAATAATTCCAGCTTAGCTCGGACAGTGTTTGTACGTGCTTCTAATTTAGTTTCGGCCGTCCTTTATAAACATGCGTGATCGTTGGCTCTGATGACGGGAAACGTTTTCAAAAACTTTGATTTTGTTGGTTTTTGTATTTTTTGTTTTCCTACAAGTGAATCTCAATAAAATGAATCAGGCAATTTTCATTTATTTTCTAATGGATTGGAGGTTCGAATGATAGAATCCTCTTACATGTATGATTCCAATTAAAAAAAGGAACTTCAATTTTCAACCGCACACATTTCCTTTCAATCCCCGCAAGTACCAGAGCAAATCATTTTACAATTTGTATCGATTCAATTTATTATTGGGAAAATTACTCTTTTATGATTTAATCTTTGAGGAACTGTTATGCACGGTAATTAAATGGTAACTGACTATAACACTGAACCCTTTGAGTGATCATCGATTCAAACTACAGTCGATATCATCTTATATGCATTTAGTTATAGTTTGATACATCAGCGTTTGTCTATCAACGGTGGTAAATTTTATTATTTTCTGAGAAAAGGTTCTTTTCTTTTTTATTTAAATTATGTACGATATAATATGCAATATCATGTACAACGTGTTGGTAAATATGTTAATGATATTTCAAAATATAATTGGAAACATACTGAGAGAAATGATATTGAATTTGAATGTATCAACATGATGAAAGGTTATTTTTAAATGGGCACAATTTAAACTACGTAACACATCTGTATTATTGATATAATTATAATTTTCATAACTAAACGTTTCAATGATTCTATAGAAAATTAACTATAAGTTTGATAACATATTCATCTGAAAATATTGCAATGGACATAAATAAATTGCAATAATTGATATATTGAATTGGTTGGGAAAAGGGGTTGATTACTGTTGCTTTGATTATTGAACCATTTTTGCTATGTTTGGAGAATGTTAAAGTAGATTTTGAGATATTCTGATTAAAATTAATATTTACATGTCTAAGAAGTTTGCACCATCTTGAAGTCTTCGACCATTCGTGTCTGCGATCTATAAATACGTGCTTCAGTGTATGAACCGCATTTATAGAAACATGATTGGAGAAGTTTATAGCAATGATAACTTTTGCGAAAGCTTAACATGATTTATAAGTATTGTTTTTACTACTAAGCAAAACTAATATCAAGAACCGTAATGAACTATCCTCTTAACGGATTCGGACAGATAAAAACAAAAACATATCTGTGGCTGTGCGCCAGCACCAATTCAATCATAACGTAAAAACACGTGACAAATATTTGCTCTATCTTCTTTTGTTGAAATAGGCTAGTGCAATATTTGTTAGTTATCTGAATAATTTTCTTTCTGCAACCAACAAAAAAAGTCAGCAAATTGATTGAATTAATTCTATTCAATCTATTGAATTATGACGAAAAAAACTCATTCATTCAGAATATATCAAATATACTAAAAATCAGTGGTATCAATCAATAAATGGTCAGAAATAAAATTGATTGTGTTTAGAAACTATAAAAAGTTTCATTCTTGAATATTTCCAATTGCAAATTCATTTTTTGTTTCCTTTACTAAAAAATCCAACGAAGAACTATAAAAAAACTACATTTACTCCAAGAAATTATTTGAAATAACTGTAATGTTAACAGCAGAGTTGTTCACAGCTGCTATTATTACAATCCTTTCATTACAGAATTTATATAGTTATTATGAAGCTATAATGTTAATTAGTTAATTGTTCGCAAATACTTAGTTTCATTTTTTAACATATGTTGAAATCTCGAATCAATGATCGAGGATTTGAACATGGGTTTCTCATGGGAATTCTCCATTGTCTTGTTTGCTGATCTACGAGTACATCTTAAATTTATACCTTTATCCAGAAACATGCTCACAGTCACTTCAATAATGTAGTAACTATAGCATTTGTGGTTATCATAAAGTTACCATTTTGTATAGTTGTAGATTTACACCAACGATATCTAAAGTTACATCAGTATTTTCAAGTTATGATTATTTTATCGTATCTTCAGCCTGTAGTAACTGTAAGAAATTCTATAAAACTGTACTTACGTTTGCGTTTACGATAACTTTAACGTAACTATATGTACTGTAGTATCAACTTGTTATTGTGATTACTGTCACAAATTTTGAAGTATCTGAAGAAATTGTTAGATTCACTATACACATCTCTTGAAGTAACTATAAAAATTTTTATAGTAATTTCCTATAATTCTATATAAAGGTTAATGAATATTAAGAATCAATTTCCGAATACATTTTGTTATGATCAGAATTATCTGGACATTTAATGGAATAAACTTCGTTCATAGAAATATAGCTGAATCCAATAACTGTGAACTAGAATAATTTTGTTTGCATTATAATGAGCTCGGCAGCTCGTTTCATTTGACGACTGTTGTCATGAAGATGACACATGTCTTGACGTCTGACGACCCATCAGCATACGTATTAACTTTAGACGGACGCATTTTCTGCTATATGGTACAAAGCCTCGCCATCATTAATTTATCCATCACCTAGACTATAGTCCTTCTAATGGAGAGATCTAGCTGTCCGTCCTCCACCGAGTTTAACAACTCGAGTCACTGTGTTAAAAAAGCACTCGTTCCCCTGTCTAAATCTCGCTTACACGTGTATGTGTGAAACGTACACTCACATACATTTTTCCCTTCTTTATGTTTTTGTTACTTCTGCTGACTGACTGTCTGAAGAGTATCTATACTCACCTGTTTTCCCAAGTGTTTCTTCTTCATCAAACCGTAACGAAATCATCATCTTGTCAAATCTTTTGAATAAATAATAAAGTTTGATTTTACGTCGTATTTACAAATCATTGAAATTAATAAAGCGACACAACTTTTTTTTTAAATCAAACATATTTATGTTTTAAATGTGATTCTAAAATTTAGCACAAGTGTCCAAGAGTTGGTGCAGGGGATCAGCAACGTTGGCATATTAAGTTGTACTTATAATGTTCGCAACTAAAGTGGACTTACCGGAATTTGAAGTGTCTGAAACTGTCTGAAGCTTTTAAGAAAAGGTATTTGGATGGATTAGTTAAGATTAGTTCACAGTTGTGGTCTAAGAGTTGTTCTAATCTGCGTTCGATATATTATAGTATATACTTTCATAACGATCTATTTTGTGAAATAAACGTAACGGGTAAACATTGTTCAAAAACTTTGATTATGAATATTTATTGTTGAAAATAAGATAAACAGCTTTATATTTACGAAAGTGAGTAATTTGTACAACAGAGGTAAATTTTAGGGAATTAAAAAAGAAATTGTTTTCTTAAAAATATAGTTTTATTGTAATTATCATGGATTAATTTTTCTAGCAAGAGGGCAAAACCAGGGTCGTGTATTTTTAATCTCTGTGCATTTACCTGGATTTGCCTTACATCCACGGACTTGTACATACTGTTTATAATAGAATTCAAACAGACTCCAAAATATCAGAAATTACTTGTAAAAATATTATTACACAAACATTTGTATAGCGTTTAACACCGACTTATTCCAAATGTGACGTAACAACAAAATAAATGGTTTATCACTATATCAACGAGACTAAAATTGCAAAAAACATAACTTTGGCAGATACAAAAATAATTAAACGTTCCGATGTAACATACAATCTGACTAGCAAAAGTCACTATTGTTTAATAAAGTGTGCAATCTTTGCATTATGAGACAATGATTGGAACGTCATCATAATAATCAAATAGCTATTTTACTTCGTAATTACATGAAGACGGTGTGGCACAATTTATTATTTACAAACTATCGTGTAAAACGTGAAAAATTACATTTACAATTGTTCTGATTTGATCAATAATTATGCTGAGCGTTCCACACATCCTAGGCCAAAGTTTTAAGCTTGTTAATCGTTGTTACAGTAATTCTATACATAAAATGTTCAATCAAAATTACATTATAATAAATTTGTACAAAAAGCGTGCGCTATATACTTCATCATACGTAATTACGTCTATTACATGCAATAAACTACGCGATAATTACAGACTAATTTGTCATTTGAAACTATACTCAAAAGGAACATGTGATTGTTCTTTGATAATCCCACAAGTTATATAGATGATTTTTACAATCTAATAATAAGTGATAGGATCCATTTGAACGATAAAACTAATATTTTACATTTCCAGAATTCAAATATGTTAACGTCAACAAATCTAAAATTTTCTCATCAGATATTATGAATGATTGACGCACGTTACTCATTGATAAAAACTAAAACAATTGATGTTGGCATTCGAAATCATTGTTGCTAAATTATTCGAACATTTACATTATGTATAACTTTTAATTGTAACTTTTGCGCATCTATCTACATAAAACTCTCATAAGGCCATTTTTTAAATGGATATTTGATCGATAATAAAAGAAATTAAAAAAAACTATAAAAAAAAATAGAACAAAACAAATCGCGGGAATAAGGTTGTGGAAAAATATAAAGCGAGAAACTTCTGCAAAACGCATTATTCGAACGTGGCAGGAACCGAGAAACTTGTGAGCAAAGTCAATGATCACGTTTCTATCTCCCTTTGAATTCTAGTTTTTTTCAGAAGAACACGTATTGCCTGGACTTATAAATCTAACGCTTCCCGACCAATAGCGTGATTCTTGTAAATGTCGGATTTGAGACGGATCTAACTGTCATTATTTCCCATACTCGGTCTGGTTCTCGATTAAATTGTTCTCGTAAAAATGTTTCAAATCGATTCTTGTTAAATTGTCGTACTTCAGACACATACTAATGTGCATGAAGTTTAGAAAAAATCTTACAAATTATTTAAAATGAAAATAATAGAAGCTCCATCGGGATTGTTTGTTTAAAAATTACATGTATTTTTAATTTGTATTTAAGTGATGTATACTCAATTGAGATCAGTGCGATAATTCAAACAGATGTTCATTACAAATCGGTAGATAAAATATTAACACCCCGGCTGAAAGTAGAGTGTAAAACAAGAAATTTAAAGATCGCAACGTGTAATTTATTGTTCGGTTGATCCAATATCTCATAACGGTTATTACTTCGGTTATAGGAATTACGTTCCGCAACAAAGCATGAAATGCGTGTATTGTATATAAAGTTCTGCAATAGAAACGTGATCGATGAAGTAGTTTTGATAAATGCATTTAATTTATTGCTTTTGTTTGCACGAGGAATCAATAGAAAATCATATCATTTTTGATTTCGCGTCTTACGACTGTTCGAGGCCCTTTCCCACCCTACTTATTTCTGTTTCTTATCTAGTTTCTTTTTTACCGACTTTATGGTCAGATATAAAAAATGCGACTGAGATTATTGTCAATTGTACAAAATAGAAGTTTGAGATTATTTTTTGCTTGAAAAGACTCCAACTTGTAGTTCGGAGCCATAACTACCAACTCTCAAATATTTCTTGACGTATTGTCAATTGAACGAAAATCGCGTGTCCCATTGTTCTCGCGATTTTGATTTAAACGACGGAATAATCTTCGAGAAGTGTTTCACCAAAATGGGTTACCACGTAGTCATGGTAATACATCATAATGCAAAGTGGTTGTCCGATAATCAGACTCGCCCAAACAACGATGTTACCCCACCTTGGACCAAAATGCTTTTCCACCATTTTACTTAGTACTGAAAGTGGAATCTGGAAACAAAGACAAACATTCGTGTTAGAAATGACATTTAAAAAAAGTACAATTCGGTGTTAAAAAAAAGAAAAAAAATGCATTTCCGATTGCTTGCAATTATTTTATATAACTTTCAAGGCCAGTACTTCGAGGCAATAAAAAACGATGAGTTTCAAGTTGATTGCAACGTGGGGATTAGTATTAAAAAAGTTCTTTGAAAAAGTTCATGTTTTAGATTGTCTTCTAGGCAGTTGAGATTCCGTTCGAGTTCGAGGAGCATCGGTTAATTGAAACTGGTAAGGTAAAGATACCGCGGTCGTAAACGTGACAAGAGTAACATAGGTATGCCGCGTACATTCTAAATTGGAATTTCATTGATTCATCTTTTTAACATTATTATATTGATAAAAGAATCCAATTTATCTTGCCTTTTATTTTTTTCAACTGAATTACAATTATTTCAGTTCAGATATGACGACGATTTTAGTTTGTCCTACAAGTTTTAAAAAAATTTCACAAAAATTGTATAATGTATAACAAAAAATTGATTTTGTCGGTACTTACTTGGCCGATCATTCCCATGAACGCCCAAATCTTAAAAGTTTTCAGTGGCACACTGACAAGGTACTCGTGAAAGAAAGCGCTGATGAAGAAAACTGTACTACTGGCAACAGTTTTGCTGTATCCCATCTCAACAATTGGGATGTATAGGTGACTGAAAAAGTAAAAAAGAAAAAAAATCCATTATATAACATTGAACATAAATTTTTTTTCATTGCTTTTCAAAATCTGCTACCACTTTTTGCGATTGATTTTTATCAAAACTTTGAAACCACTTGAAACATGATTTGCAAAAGGAGATAGCACGCCCAAGAGTTAATTTCCTTTTCGAGATGCGTGGTAATTTTCAAGTTATCATCATCAGAGGCGTCAACTTGCCCCCACTCTCATAAAATCATATTTTACATTGCGAGTTAAAAATTATCTATATCGTCGATCTTAAGTAGTTCTCAACTTGGAGCATTCGAAGCGCCTTTCCAGATGTCTACATCAGCTGCAGTGTGACTTCGAGAATCTTGTCAAATCATTCACCAACGCATCACGAAAGCAGTTACGAAACTTAGTTGATCAGGCTGGATAAAAACGGGTATCGCTCGCAACATGAACTTTCAAACTGTCAGAAACACGCGCCAAGACACAGGAAGTGGATGATTAATAAAAAAAGGAGGCGAAAATACCTGTGAGAGAGATAGAAAGGGGGAAGAGGAACTAGCACAAACGAGCGGGAGTGAAAATTGAAAATAAAAGTGAGCTATGCGTGTATCTTAATGCCAGGTCGAGTTGTTGAAGTTTGCATTAAGGTAAAGGTATAATGGGCTCTCAATCTTCGGACGGTTTGCGAAGCGCCCCGACCCGAGAGATATTATAAGAGCATTACAAAAGCTCCTGGGAATAAACAGCTTTAAGTGCGGTGGCGCGATGCGTATCGGCTTTTCCTATTACGGGAGTGAAAAGACGACGCAGTCGTAGTTGCCTGCCGCGACAGCTATGGCGGCAAAGACTTTTCCATTTTCACCTCTTCTTACGAGAGTCACATGGCCGCGTGCCAGTTGCAGCTGTAATAGCGGCTCAGAAATTCAGAACGAATAGCGACAGATAACGCGGCGCAACCCCATGCATGGGGGCCCAAGGATGAGCGAGACCGACCAAGATTAGAAATAAATTGCAGGACAGACGAGGATCACTCGCATTTTTCGCCTTCGTCGTCGCCGCGGCCACACAATTACGACTTGTACAAATATTCCCAGCTACACTATTCGCATTTTTCATTTCCTCGCACGAACACCAGCCATACCTTCCTCTCCTTCGTGCTTAATTAAATACTGAACATTTTATTTCGGATCTTGAGATTTTTCATTTACCAGCGATCTCGTACTATGGTGAATAATCCTGAGGGTGTCAGCCAAATTGAAATATCAAAAGAATTCGGAATTACAACAATGAGAGCTTCAGATGATGAGAGCCTGGTGAAAATTGATTTCTTTTTAATGCTCTTCCTCTGAACTTTTATTTCGAAATCAAAATATATCACGACATTGTACTTAAACGACGATGTAAACAAACGTGAACCTACACTTTGGGCGGCGTGAACGTATTAAAATTTAATTAAAATTGTACATGGTTTTCTATTTTTCGATAAAATTTGATTGAGCTGAAAGTCTCCAATTAAACATAATATAATATGAGTCCCGATAGTTGACTGTGACTGCTTCTACAACTTATTGAGTGAAAATAAAAGGAAACATTGGCATTATTAGTTTTTTGTATCAACTAAAGTATAGATAGTTGGAGTGCAACCATCCAAATGGTAGATATTTAACTATTTATTTTTCTCAATGTACGAGGGAGGTCGAATCAGAAGCGCTCAATTAACTTACCGAACTGCCCACCGGTGCACCGGCATGTTCCAGCTCCTCCAGAACGTATCGATGTTGTTCGCGTTCCACCAATCGCAATAAAAATTGCGATCGGCGAAATGAAGCAGCTCGCCCATTAGATTCAATGAAGAGTGGAACGATAAATAAAAGAAGCACAGCCACATCAAGTGATTTGGTATCTGCGAACAAATTAATTCCACCCGAATCAGTCGAGCTTGTTCGCAATATTTATAAATCGTATTCGATTGACTTTGCTTTGTAGTCCGGCAGTCACGTTCGCACTGACGGCGAAAAGTTTTTTTTCCCCTCAACCTTTAACTTTTTCACATCGCTCGGTTCATTTCACAGTGATATATCCCATCAGATGAATTATCGTTTGATGACTAAACGTTTCAATGTACAGGGGACTAAATACAGCCGCGTTGTCACGGATATTAAGCTTGCATTAAAACTATTTCAATCTTATCCTAAAACTGGAATTATTTGATGATAAATGTAGCATGCGTAATCCGAAGGATTGTTTCCATTACGTTAATAGTTACCCGGGTAGTTCTTGGATCCCAAAAGTGCCTATTACAGTTTAATAGGTGAACCCCTCTAGGGCATCTCGAAACATTACATGCACGATGGCCACGATGCAAATGCGCAAAAATCCCTGGCTCTAATTAAGCAGGGCAGCTGCTTTCGAATTTTAAAACGTTTAAATTAAGAAGCAAATTTTGGTAAAATCGCATAACCCCGTTCACGACCGAAGCAGTTTTTGATCAAACCATCGAATTTCACAGCACTTGCAGTTAACAACCAAATTGAAAATTTCGGTTTGGAATTTCTCTCGAAAATTACAGGTTGTTATCTGGGTTATTACGTGGCAGTTCATAGGTGCATTCCAAATTTACTTCGCCGGTGTAATCGAAATGCAACGCGCAACAACAACACTCGAGGTTCTTCCATCGTCCACGAACATAATAATATGACGGCTCTTTCTATTTCATGTTTTTACTTTGGCACAAGGAAGACAAAGATGCGTCCAACTCCTTTTATTTTCCTTGTAGGATTCGGAAGTCGAACGAACATGCTTCATTCGCTCGGCAAATACTTGTCCTCATTTCGCGAATCTTTTTGTACCTCTGTTTTAGTAAAGGGCTTAATAACGTTACTCACAAAGCTGCGATTAAGCAGTTTTTACTCGCAGAGACATCCTGACAAAGAAGAGCAAAGTGCCCTAAAGATGGAGTCGTCATGATGCGACGCAAAAAAAAAAGAAAAATTTGCTCCATATCGTGGAAATGAAAATTTTCTACCGAGGAAAAGGGGAAACAGAAAATGAAAATAAGAAGGACGGAAAGACAGAAAGGAAAAAGCAAAAAACGACTCCCTTTCTCGGACTGAAGTTAGCTGAACGTTTTAATGTCGTTTTCTTTTTTTGCGACCTTTCTTCGACACGCAAAGGCCGAACGAAAAAGAACAACAAGCAAAGCGCGTAGAAAAGTCTACGAGAGGAGGGGGCGGCTGGAGACGTCCAGCAAAGTTTTGAGCTGCCTTCGGTCACGAAAAGCGAACGTGCCATGAACTCGCAAACAGAGAAGACACCGTGAATGAAATGCAGTCACTTTCCGTGCTTCTATCTTATGCTTCCGCTCGTTGAATGACGACGGTATACTACATTCCACTTGCGTTTGTGTGCATTGGCCCCTAGTAGGTGCAATAAGATCGCAAATCAATAGTGCTCGGGACATTCGCGCGCCCTCCATTGGTTTGCAAGCTCTTCGTCAGCTTTTGTATTCCAAAAGAAATAAGTACGGTCAATGCAGAGATGCATGTTTTTTACGGTTTCGAAACTTTATCTTCAGATAACATCTCATTTTTTAAAGGGCAATATATATCTAGAATGGCAAACTAGATGCCAAAATTTAAAACTACTTTATTAAGAATGTAAAATGTAAATCGTCTCATTCTTTTTATGATAAACAAAATTTATGATTCTTCATTTTTTATTTATTGTTTAATTTATTTAACATTTAAATTAATAATAAAAGTTAAACTGTGCAACAATATTTTGTAAATATCGTTTGGAATAGGAAGAATATTGTTTTTATAAATATGTTATATTTACATTTTTATAATAATTCATTTACCAATGTACGTAACGTTTTTGTCATTTTCTAGGTGTATAATTCCCTATTTAACTCTTTTGAAATTCACGGCTTAGGATCGTTCAGTTACATCAAAATTATTGACCTGTAAAAATGCATAGAAGAATTTGAACTCAATTCCGAGGATTAAAATTTTGAGTAAAACACGTTCCAGCATTTCTTGGCGAATCATTATAATGAATGAGGATCGATCGCGAAACGATTAAGAATTTCAATGACGTGACTGCAGACTTTCATTCAAGCATCATGCCCTCTATATCACTCCAGCGCACCATTCGTGACGAGATGTCTTCACTCTGAAATCTCGCAACCTTAAAATATTCGAGCCAGCATTTAATGTAAATCTAATTTATCATCTGATCTGCATATACGTATACTTTCTGACGAATAAAAGAGTGAGCTTTCAAGTCGATATTTTTTAGTTTTATCAAACGTCAAATGTCAACCTAATTATAATTATTTGTATCGCATCACAATTTGGTCTACTTACTTTTGTTTGTTCCAATGTTCGCTTTTGTATTGCTGCCGTTATTGTTTTTGTATTTCACCGAGCTTCTGGCGTGTCAAAAATTAAAAGTCGAGATCGCAATCAAAAAAGTATCATTTGCGTGATCCAACAATGGCTGGTTATTTGGTGAATTGTGTTAGAGAAATGAGTTTTCGCATGAATGTGCGTAAATTCAGTTACATTACTCATGCATACAGAATAACATAATAATAACTGGTGAAGTCTAACAAATATGACCTCTGCGCTTGTTCGGACAGGTGTAGTCACAATTTTGGGTAACAATGACTTCTTTATAATGAAGAGAATGAGACAAAAGTAGGTGATGTTTGTGCTTGGTTTGCTTCATAATCTTGTTAGCAATGGAATCGGGTTGCTATTTCAAACGTTTTCGCGTTGTTAGTTAATGCAATAGAAATTCTGGTAGAAATATACAATTGGGACAAGCTTGGGTCTCGATTGGCTACGGTTGGGCAACCGTCGGATACCAACGATAGGTCCACGATCAGGATGTAACATCGGTTATCCATCAAATACACTTGGCCCAATTAAGGCAACAAAAGGTTCATAAAAGAGCGTCAAAAATAGTAAGCCGAACATTCTGAAATTGAAATTTCTATGAACTAATTTTATTTATATGAATAAATAAAATTAGACTCATTAAATTAAATAGTTTTTAAATTAATTAATTAAATTTTCATGTTACATTTTTTGTCGGCCAATATACAGCCACTATTGGCCCATTTGTTTCATTTGGTCAACCATAGAAATTTCTACTTGGGTAGCTTTAAATCAATCATTTAAGCAATTTTGATTTTTTCATCACTGTAATTATTGTTAATAAATCCTAGAGTTCCGAAATAGATGCAAAAAATGAATTTCATATTAATTTGGCATTAGAACTTGATCCAAAATTTGTAGCTTTTGCTGGTGAATCAATAAATCTGTGACTGTGAGTTATAACCAGTTAACCACCAGTTGAAAACATTAAAAATAAAACTTACAAAAATTTTTTTAACAAAATTACACTGTAAAAAACGTGGAATTTCAGAGCAAATATAAAATTAAAAAAAAATTAAATAAAAAATTAAATATAAAAATTTTAAATTTGAACCAATCAAATCGATTGATTTTAAAGTTGAACTTTAAAAGTACAGCAAATTTGCTCCAAAATTCTACTTTTTTACAGTGTAGAGTTATATTATTATAGTTTTTTGATCTCCATAGCAACACTTTTTTGAGTTTGTCTTATAGAAGTAGATAAAAAAACAATGTACAATATGTTTTTAATTTAAATGTACAAAAAAGCACTTCCTCACAGTCACAGAAATATTAATGTTAATTTGTAACAGGTAAATATTACAACCGTTTTTCAGTTGCGTGCAATTAAAATAAACATGTTACGAAACTGTTTTTAGCTAATATTTACTCGTCATTTCAGTACCGAGCATGTATACACCATCAGGAATACAAACATGATTAAAATCAGTTCACTGAGCATTGTCTTGTTCAAAACATTTGCAGTACAACTGTAAAGGCAAAACGTAATTCTAACGAATAGCTGATACAGCATTTATAAAGTGGTACAATTCTTTTTATATTAAATTTTTAAGTTAATTTTCTTGTCATCCTTCCAAAACTCCCCGCTGTCAAAACCTACGTACGTACATAATTCAGCAAAAACGAATTTCATGTTTTAGTAAATTGAGAACAGTAAATTCATCTAAGCATTGAACGCGTTAGTTGTAATTTATTTTCATTTTTATATTTTTGGATACTTTTATAATCATTAGGGAAGAGACTGTGATTGTTTTGCAATTTTTTTTAATAAAAAAGACAGGTCAAGGATGTATAGTCAAAGTTTCATAAGGTCTGAGTCATGTGCGGTTTTCGTGGTACATTAAATTTTTGCTAAAATAAGTTTTCACGGTTTGCAATTCTTGTCAGGAACTCTGGAAGCATCACGTTGTATATAAAATAAATTGTATACGTTTTTAGTTTTGTGTTCCTTCTTTAAAAATTAAGGTGCCACAAATGCCGTAAAAGTGTCAGAGAAATAACGACGTCGCCGAAAAGAAAGCCAAATAATAATAATATAAAAAAAATGTGTCGACGGAAGTGGCTAAATGTAATTTGATGTGAGAACTCATTTGTGTGTGCGATCCTGTGAAAGTGTTTTCAAGCTGAACGACTTACTTTGGCACGGCTCAGTAATTGCATGCTGAATTATCAAAATTTAACTGCGATATGATTATGGTAATGAGGTTTAAAAAAAGTCCAAAACTGTGGCTTTCCATGTTAAATGATCCGTCTAAGTCGTCAAGTTTCATTGAATCCTGCTTCTCAGCAAATGGACGAAAAATGCTTGTTATCGCACCTTTTTTGTCCACATACATTTAGAGCGTTCGAGCACGAACTTCTCGCGCTAATTTCATTTCTCATCTCTAAATTTTCCGCGGCGAACGTGACTGCCAAGACGAAAGAGATAAAAAAAAGCGACCATAAAAAAGACTTACCGCTAGTTTGAGAAGACGCTCCGAAGCTTTTGCGACATCCATGTTCTGCAAAAACAAACAAAACATTTGAAAATATTATATTTACTCGGCGTTGTGATAGACAAGATTTCATTTGAATGCACGCATAAAAGATGTAACGAAATTCAGTGAAAAATTTGCTTGATTTGATAAAGTGAATGTTAAATATTTTCGTCTTTCAAATCTTCAATTTATAAGATGTTTATTTTCTTCCACTCTAATTTACGAATCTGCAATTTTCAGCTGTTTTATGTAAAATGGAAAAGCAAAGAGATAAGATAAAACATACCCGTGATGCAAATACCTTTAATTTCGTGTTTGAAAAAAAATGAAAATAAAATATAAAAACTTTGATAAGACAAACGTAATCGGAACAGAATTGAACAGGTGCTTTGAAATATTTTCACAATTTGACGGTCGCAGCGTGAAACGAGCACGTCAAGGTTCGCAGACATGCGACATGCGACATGCAAAAACGCTATAGCGACACAGGTTTCCTGTAACGCATTATAGACATGAAATGACGTTTTTTTTTCTGTACGTAAAAAAGCTCGCGAAATGACTGAATCGATGAACAAGGTGGTTTGGCATCGCTCGACAAACCTGTTCACATCTGAACATCGATTTCTGCTTGAATCGCACGTTCCAATTGCTGCCGACAAAAGAATAAACAAGAGAGTCAAGGGCCAAGCTGCTATTTCAACGTACAGCGAGCCCCGAAAATCTACAGCTGTGACCAAATGAAACTTTGATTGAAACGAATCGTTATTCGTCAAAGAAGTTTTTGTGTGTTATTTAAAGCATGTTACGTAGTTTCAAACGACGATTACAATAAAGAAAAAAACTTTTTTTTTCTCCTGATGCACTCAAAGTTCAACTTTAATCTCATCAGTTTGTCTTTTATGACTCCTGGTCAGATGAAATTACAGATACCAATAATTGTGTGGAACCTAAAAGCTGTGGTATTTTTTGTAAGTCGTTTGACATTCATGCTTTTCCAGGGGTTCTTCAATCTTACTCCATGCGAACGTTTGTGTTCATGGATCATTTACGCTGTAGTGAATGATCCATTATTCAACGCTCATTGACATCTGTTTCTAAAACAGTTGGTCTTTATTGCGACCGACTTCATTTTTTTCATCAGAGAAAAAATCTTCTATAACAATAAAATAGAAGTAAAAATGTTTTGCACTATAAATACACTATAAAGGTTACTTTTTCGTCGTCCACTAACTTTGCAAAACACATCAAAGTTTGATAAGCAAAAAAAAGAATACTTTATCTCAGTTACTGTAGGAAATATATTTTTCTTATAATTTTATCCTCTGCTTTCAATCATCGTCTCTTGAGTAAATTATGACTTAATACTAATCTGACAGCGTAAAAACAATGTTGATAATACCAATTCTTGGCAACTGAAACGACTTGCAATCATTAGGTAATGTGCATATTAATTACCATTTGTGCATATTAAATAACAAAACCAACTTGGCGAGTTTTACTCATAAATATGAATAAGTAACAAAAAAAACCATCGCAAAGATTAGTTTGTCGTTCAACCAGGAGTATTTACATAATAAATCGATGAATATTTCAAGTACAAGGACGAACCCTTATTTTTGAAAACTGATAGATCCAAAAAAGTAGCTGGTTTATTTTATATGCAAATAAATAGTCTGGATTTGTTCGCATGATCGATACAAATTGATTCACTTATTTGTACAATCTTTTGACTAAAGTGGGTTACGAGGAAAGCGTATATCAATCAATGCCTGGTAAACGCGTAACATTCATGAATTATTTTGGCACAATGAATCCCCATTCAATGAAATACACTTACAAATGCACGAAAAATAAGTTTAGTGTTATTTTGTTGGAAATAAATGTCAGCCGTATGGTTTGAAATAATAAAAACATAGAATTGCATCTTGCTTTTTAAATTTCGCACCCTGTGAGAAAGTGACATGATCTTTGACGTTGGACTTGCTTTATCTTCCGTACATTAATGTTTTGGATTTCAGTTTTCTGAATAAAGTATACCTCATACCGTGGGTGCATGAAAATGTCGTCTCTTCTTCAAGCAACATATTCATTACTCCTATCACTTAGTCTTCAAAGAGAATACTACAAACGAGTGACTCGTTTGACCCAGACGAATCAGTCGTTTGTGTCTAAAATCCGTCTAAGATGTCACTCGGCAGTGAGTACCTTCGCGTCAGAAGCATTCATATGGCACTCTACTTACACCACTTTTTTCAGCGTTAATTCCCAAAAGGAAAAGAGAAAAGAAAATTCAGTTTGCCATCTGCGGGTAGAAAATTGAATTATAAATTCGCAATAATAAAAGTGGATGCAAAATAATAACATGGACTCAAACATATTCGGTCGTGCACATTCCCTCGTTAATTTTAACTTTGCCGGTGTCTGTGAGGCGCGTGAGCTATGCGCTTTTTCGATGGAAAATCGATGTCATACTTCATCCACTTCATAGTGAAGTGCCACAAGGCTACAGACCCGCCGCTCTCATAAAATCTTTGTACCAGGATAGATATCCCCGATTCCGAGTATCATTAGAAACGACATATTTTGAGCTTTGTCTTTCATTAAAAGTACATGGCGGATAAGAAATTGGTTGTTGTCTCTTGATAGTGAACGACAGTTCTCGTTCATTTTACATAACACTCAACGAATGATACTGAATGACAGTGAATTAGCATGAATTTTACAGCTAGAAATAAAAAATGCTGTTAAAAACATTGTGATGAGTTTTGGTAATGGGATTAGAATTGGATATATAATATAAAGTGAAGAAAATGGATTACATAGTACAGCATATGAATTCACTCCGTAAATTGCCTTGGTAAATCGCTTACTCAAACCTTGATATAAAGCGCCTGTGGCTCTGTGGATCTTTGTCTTTTATTACAATCTTAAGTATATTTTCTTTTATGGTCTCGTTATTCCTTTGTCATGCAATCATAATAAAACTAATAACCGTGCAGCCTATTCATTATGAATCGTTAGCAAAATCATTTTCATATTCAGCTAACCGAAAAATTTGTGGTGTTCGGAATGATTTTTTCGCATTCACACTGCTTGATTTTTGCAGAAAAGTAAATTCATAATCATTCAAAACTTATACTCACACTGAATGGAATCAAAGAATTTTTCACTGAAGGCACCATCCACTGCTGGAATAAGGACATTACAACTTGCCATCCCACTACGACTTCTAAGATCCTTTTCATTAGGAACCTAGGTGAAAAAAGAGAAAAATTTTCCAAAATTATAATATTCCTTTTTTCCATTACAATAATTCTCCTATTTTAAGCAAAAATGGAAACAAATGTTTAAGGAATTATAGAAAGTGAAAAATGCTGTTTGAAGATTTTACATTTCCAGATGAGAATTTAGTTTGGCGTTATTTTTTGTGAAAATGAATTGAAAAAGAAGAGAGGAGCGAAGTAAAATTGAAAAAAACTGAAAAACTCCATTGAGCCTTTAAGTGAGCTCGCATGTCGATGACGAAAGAGAGCGGCGATACTACTCAAACTGATAGGACGTTTACGAAATCGCATACCTTTTGCGAATCCTTTGAGTCCTGGGAAAGTTAAGTTCATAGCACAACGTCGGAGCTAGTATGTAGTAGTAAAGATCCACCAAGTTCAGATTGTCTGGATATTGAACTAAGTGCGAGGTTCCTTCCACTTCTTCATCCGAGTCGTTTGCTTTGCTGCCGTTCTGTTTGACTTTGGATGCTGAAATTGTTTACAGTCTTTCATTAATTATTCTGAATAGAATTCAACAAACAAGTTGTTTAATAATGTTTATTGCTTTTTCGAACATAATTTTGTTGTGTATAACGTTGTGTACAACTAAATATTTTTATGTCATGTGGAAAAAGAAGGGTCACGCAATCGTATGAAATTCTTCCATGATATATACTTTATTATATCAAACATTTTGAATATCTGATAAATGTTTCCTATCGTCGATATTAAATTTGCTTGAAAAAGGTATTTTCTTGGGTATTTATTTAAAAATGCTTTTTTTTCTCTTCGATTCATGTGACAGACTGGCTTTTTTTTGAATTTTACATTCTGTCCTTGTATTCGATTCTAACAGAGGCACAGAACGCATCTGTTTGACATTCCTCATTGCAATTTCTTAAGATTCATACAAGCAGCTTCAAAGGACTGGGAATAGAAATTGGCACTTAGTTGCCTTACCTGACGGAAAATGAAAAGAAAATTAGATGAGCAGAGTAGTCAATTTTTTTTCTTTTTTTCTTTCAATCACGCAGAGGCTCGTTGTCTGGTGTAATTTCGCCTTTGTGTAAGAGTATATCTCATTCGAGCTACTGGTCCATATATCTCAAAATGGGTCTCGAGAACGAAGAAGAAAACACGAGTCTCACAAATTAACTTGGTCGCCCAATGAGTTCTCTACGGAAATGTACGAGGCAAATATTCGCCAGCCAATCGCAATGCTCATGGATTGCTACTAACTTTAAGTCGTTGGATTAGGCTTCATTCGCGAACGAAGAGATTCTGCACCTAACAAGCCGTCTTTACTTTGTTTTTTTCTTCTATTACTTATGTCAATAGCTGTTTCGGTAATAAAAACCGACGGGATAAAAAGAAAAAAGGTTGATCGAGAGACGAATTGAAAAAGACATTGTCGTATATACTGTATGGAAAAAGTCTTCACAACTCCAATGGTTCTTGAAATATAACTTCCATGTTGCGCCGCTTCATGTTGAGATGGATTATTTTAATTTTAAAAAGTGTCACATTTGTTTCAGCGTTGCACGCAGAGACGCGAATTGAACGTAGTTCGATATTCATTAAATTATTGATATATATATATCAACGAAAAATGTTGAATTATCCATTTTCCCGATGTTTATATATTAACTATTCGGCCAATTCACTTTCATTATACTCGGTGAATGCAATAATTTAATTTATTTTGTTCGATGTGCAACTAAAAAATATTAAAATAAACAAAAAAATAAAAATATAAAAAAAACAAAAACAAAATAAATAAACAAAACTATTAAAAATTAAAAAATTAAAATAAACAAAAATTAACGTAACTAAGACATGTTTAGATCACAAAATATGAAACAATAGCTTCTTGTCGAACTTGAAAAAAAATTTATTTAAAACAAATTTTTGATTGTAGTTAAATAGGTCAAGATCGAAACTTGAGTTTTTATAGAAAAATAAAAGAGGGAGTTATAATGATTATGGATGGAGACAATATGTTCGCGTGGAGGTTCATTGTTGTTTGTCTCTTAAATAGTTCGCACTGCGGAGGCAAATTTCGTTCTGCCGGGCTAGCAAGCATTTTGAACGCGTGTTGGAGCGCGGTTGTCTTATGCTCTGTTGTGCGCGAATGAGTGAATGCGTACCTGGGAAGTTTAGAACAGGGTTTTGCTTTTCCCTCCTCTAAAGTCTATTCCGTATAGAACCTCGTGCAATTATGAAAAGAGAAAAAAAACTTTCAAGATCCATGGGTTAACTTTTATTTTATCACTGCCATAAGAAACTCAAACCTAAAATAAAACAAAAACCATTCCCTTTTGATCCGTTGTATTTTTTTTTGTTGCGATTGAAACAACATTCAGACTGAAAATGAACTTTAGTAAGTTCGCCCTCTTCAAAAATACAATTATGTTTTAATCTATAGACTAATTTCGAGCGCATCAACTCTGACGAAAGACTTTGTAATTCTCATTTTCAAGTCTCATTACAATTGCCCATTCACGAAAACAACGGGACGAATTTCTGAACAAACGTGAAAATAAACGCAGTGTAGTTAAAATAATTCATAAGCTTCATGTAATAGAAAAAGTAAATTGGTCGTAACTTACATTGTAGATTATTGTACGAAAGAGATTGCCTTCTCATCCTGCTTTGAGACGTATTTTTGCTTTTATTGCTATGCCGGCACCACATGTTGACCTGCACGTACGACCATAGCTTCAGGAATAGAATCGCGTACAGCATACATACGTACATGCCGCCAACTGCAATAAAAAGAATAGACGAACCTTTTTATAATCCTTTTTTGTTTATATATGACGACGGACTTTGAATAAATATTTATAGTCTAATAGAAAATAAAACTTGGGAAAAAACTTGCTTGAAAAAAATGACATGTGAGAGTTTGGTGACATATTCAGAATTAACATTGTTATCTGTCTTATGTGCACCAAATTGTGTTGTTGTTGATGAAACTTTCCATTATTGAGTTAATCACGAAGACAATTGTTTAACTGGTTATTGTCTGATACACTGTGAGAATTTTTTATAAAGTGTGTAATTTATTTTTACCGTTTTTTTTTTCATTGAACATTCTAGCGTTTCAACCTATCCCTTTGAACGGCCATCGTACGGGTAACATTGTTACCAACACAATATCTAATGATGGTAAAAGCCAACTATAGGTATTGTTTGTTGCTTTGACAAGATTCAATTGTCAACTTTGACGTATAGGTAGGTGAATTTTTTGTAAAATGCATGCAGCATGCATGACGTCATTTTTTATGCAAAGGTTCGGAATAAAAAAATTGTAGTGGAAAATCGATGAACGGAGGAGTTTGCATTCTTTCTATTCTAGAACACTTTTTGATAAATTTATCATACATTAATGGAACAATAAAAAAGTTGATTCAATTAGGGAAATTAAAGTGCGATGAGAGTGGTGGGCATATTATAAAAGTTTCAATAGTTTTTAAGCAAAGTAAACGGAACTGTTCGATATAAATTTCACGTCTCGGTTAAGTTTTGAGTACACCAGTTGTATGATGAAATCTGGCTCTGCACTACTTATCATATTTAAATGCCACAACATTCCGTTCTATTTTGGGTGTAAATAAAAAAATCAGTAGTACTTGATTATTTTGCAAACAATTGTAGAAACTAATTGCATACTAAAAATTTTCCTGATATTCAGTGAACAAAATAAAAATAAAAGTTTTCACTAGAACATGTTTTCCTGAAAATATGATGTTTTGGATTTTTCATAAACGTATAATCTGGATTCAAATATTGCTTTGAATCATGAAAAATAAATTAATTAATTGTTCAGAATGAGTTTTTTCGTCTAGTTTTGTGACTTTAGCGCGTACTTGAATTCTGGCTTGATATCTAGTTGGCACAGAAACGTAATAGCTCTGCGGCGTTATCACGCGTAAAGACAGTTCTTGGCAGACAAAATATATCTACATATTTATATTTCGCATGCGAAATGTGAAATTCGCGACGAAAAGTCTTCGTGAAAAAGATAATACACGGTATAAACTATAGCTCAAGCCTTTGCTCAAAACGGTTAAGATACATAGCAGATGTTCGTACGCGACTTGAAGATTTATTCGCCACTTATTTGTACGAAAAATTTGAAATTCACGCAATTATTATTAGTCTTTTCACTGTCCCGATCGATTTATCAAGAAATCACTTTTCCTATGAAAATAGTTGCAACTATTTTGTTTTCTACCAAAAAAATTCCTATGTTATATATGAATTACATAAAAAAATTTTATCTCCGACCGAACACGAGAAATCGAACGCAGACATTGGATTTCGTTTGCATTGTCATTAAATTTCAATATTCTTCTTATCAGTTGATATCGATTGTAGTTTTAAAGCAGAAGATTAAACGTATTCATATTCGCAGACGATGTCTGTCCGTTTCCACAATTTGCTATTAAAGACGGGCAATTGAAATTTCAGCGTGGAGTAAAAACTTTTGAAAAAGTAGGCTAAGAAGCGCGTTCAGGGCAGGATTATTCGTCACAAAAACGTTCAAATTTCCTCTTCAGTCTTCGATCGCGTCTGATAGCGATGCAAATTATTTCGCTTTAGAGATTTTAAGAACTTTGAATATATCATACAGTGACGCAGACAGTTTGAGAAGCTACTTGAAAAAAGTTGAGGTGACTCTGAGTGGCCGAGATAGCGAAAAACAAGAAATTTCGTTAGAACTGCAAAATTAAAAGAATGACTGTGCGGAAAAGATTCTTATGATTATAATCAAGAAACTGGATCAACTTTTATAATTAGTTCTTATAAAAAAACGCGTATTTATTTTCTTCCAGATTATGAACAGTGACTGTTGAAATAGTTTGTCAAATAAAGAAGAGAGAGAGAGAGATAAAGTAAACAAAAAAATTTTTTTTTCACGGTTTATAAATTGGTCCTTTTTTGTTGCTCTCAGACTTTCCTTCAACGATCCACCATTGTAATAAAAGCCGTTGAGTGTACACACTCTCGACAAGTGGTATACTGTATTTTATACAGTTGCTCAAAAGACTTATAAACTTCCTTTTTGAAATGATATACGATTAATATTTCCATCACATGTGGTTGTACGAAATGGTATATGAAAACCCCCCCGAAAAGAAAGTAACACACCTTTCATAGTACTGAAAGCGGATATCAATTTTTCATACCACCAAAATGAAATGAAAATTCAGTGAGAGAGAGCTGTACCAAATGTCACTCGCAAATAACTTACTCAGGCTAAAACCAGATTCCTTCACGTGTATCACGACCATTGGCATCAGGATCATGACGATGAGATTGACAACGTGGAAAACCATTCCAGGTCCATTAGCAATGATATCCTGAAACGTCCAGGTATAATTAAATGTCTATGAATGAACTTTGACAAAAAGGATGACTTGAATTTTAAATTTAAATAATGCTAGCCCAATAATTTATTACGTGGTGATATGGCTAGGTAGGAAATTCGAGGAATATTTGATCGTGCTTGCATTGAATTGCTCGATCGTGTGACAGCGCAACATCAGTGCTTTCAACTCAGGAAATAATTATGAAATACTCCGGCTACGTAATATTGTGGTCATTGTAACCGCGCGATTATACGGACGAAGCGTCGGTCACTTGATTTGCTGTTCGCTGATACTGCGGATCAAATATTTACAATACGCTCGACCGAATTAAACTGCATCAAAGAATACTACATTACTCGGGAATCGCGTTTGTTGAATTGACCGAGTCAAACATTCATGTGCACACAATGTGTGTTTTTACAGTAAAATCATTTAACTACCAAAGTGGTGGTTATTTTGTACGATGACAGGTAACTAAAGTCGAGCGTTTTATTCATAAATACCAGATGGATGACCACAACTGTTATCCCAGACAAAATTGATACACATTTTTAATTGCGAATCTGATTTTATTGGGATTAAACTTTTATCATTTTATATGATCCTCATATTATAAACTTTTGTTTTTCTATTGTTGTGTTTAATATTCATGTTATAAATATTAAATGTTTCTCATATAAACACCGCGTGAGAGAGCAACAAAGCAACTTTATTATCATTATTCTGATTATTATTATTATTAACTACAGAATTATGATTCAAACCAAATTATACAGGATGTCTCATTTTAATCCGGCACCTGTAATAATTTTAAAATGTAAAAAATAAGAGTCTAAATTTTCTAAACAACTCATAGTCCTTTTAAACAGACCTCATCAAACTAAGAAACTCTTATTCTTGACATTTTTTCGCTAACGCTTATATTGCAAGTTATTCGAGGTGCTGGATTAAAATGGGACACCCTGAATATTAATGAGATACTCAAAAATGTTTTAAAAATAGCATTATTATCTAAAGACAGATCATTGTTGAACTTACCATCGACATTCCCTTTTCTATTAAAAGGCACAGCATTACTGGAACCCCAGAATCTAAAAATATATGAAACAATATGAAAAACAATGTAAACATTAGGTACATTTGATATATGTAATAGCAGATATTGGAATTAAAATAAATCTACATAAATTTACAACATATTTAAAACGGGTTTTTAAAAATTTATAATCAAAGTACCGTTTTTTACTTTCATAGTGATTTTGAACATCTTTCTTCTGTAATATATTAATAAAAATAATAATGTGATTTAGTTTCGTAAGTAGATTTTAATATAATATTATACCCATTAACAGAACAAAGTGGTTAATTTTTGTCCGTTCATGAAATTGTTCTTTTGATTTTTCTGCAAACCATAATCATTAAACGTTTTTTCAAGTATACATAATCACTGCGTTCTATTACAGTTTCATAAAAAAATGAGATTATTTAAAGAACGGAGCAGAATTGATGTTAATTTTTAGTTATAAATGTTCTGTTGAGATGTATTACTGTTTTTCCTTCAGATTTCTATACATTTGAATTCGACTAATTTATTTTATTATCATCCGTTTTGTATCTCAATAAATGAACTTCGATATTTTAACTTCAGTCATAAAGCATTTTAAAATAAGAAAATGTATCAATCCGAACATCTAACACGAGTTGTCAAACATTTCAATTTTTGAGACAAAAATCATCTTAAATTTAGATTTCATTTTTTGCAGTGCGTTGAAACTGACGTAAATGTTTTTTGTTTTTTCAATAGCACAGAATTGAAAAAATTTCAATTGTGAATAAAAAATGGAGAACTTTTTTTAATCAAGAATCCGCGGGTTTCAAGAAGAAACTAAAAATGACTGAAGTTTGTTTCGCATAAATTTTGAAACGCATTTTCACCCATGCGGGTAATATCTTTCAAGAGCTTACTAATTAGCTAGTAACGTATTGTGTGTATGCCAAATCCTCGTTAATGAGGTAATCATTGCAAATAACGAGGGATGGAGCTTTAACGTCTAAACTAAAGGACGTGGGTATCGCAAAATAGCATGCACCAAGTCGGTAAAGTGTGCCAAGTCTAACAAAGATACTTTACACACAACATTACATTCACGGTAGAGATTGTCGCAACAACAGATTTGTATGGGGCTTTGTGAAACTTACTGTTCACAGAATTTCACTGTTGTATTTCATTCAAGTAGCAATTTTCAAGAAATCAGTAAAAAAAAATAACAATCGTAACAAAAAATTTGCCCCTTTCTCTTTATCTGAAAGTTACAAACAAGTAGCGCAAGAAAAATCAATAATAGCCCAAAGTGATTCCTCTGAATAATTTTGTTCCATTTCATAGATTTATTCCGGGTATGTACGTATTGCTATATTCAGAAAAATAAATATATAAAACATGTAAATACGCCGTGTCGCTGTTGAAGGATTTTGCTATAAGGGTGTATGAAAAGTAAAAAATTTTCATAAAAAAACAAACACATTTGTCATTCATTGAAGTATGGAAATAAACCGTCGAAATGTCTTCTTTTATGCAGCAAACAATTAATTTTGATTCAGTTTTAGTTCAGATTGCAAATTTTAATTACAAAAACTTAATGAATATAAAGTCATATTCAATATTCATTGCTGGATTTATCAAAATGAAAATAAATTGTCTGTACGTAAGAAATAAATAAATAACTAAAAACACAAAGTTGGGATAGAAAATAAAATTGTTTTTATTAAATTTATTGATGAAAAAGAAAGTGATCAAGAAAAGCTGAAGGTGAAAAATCACGCCTCATGGCGGTATAGGATTTTATAATTCAATTATAAGAATCCGTCTGTACACAGATTAAATAATCAGACAATCATGTTCTTCGGGTTTATTGACTAATAGGGTTAACGTCGACGAGAAGGCAGAGAATTCAGTCATACGCGGAATTGGAAATATCGTGTGAAAGCAAAATGAACGAAAGCGAACTCTCCGACGAATATAGTCAGTGAATTCCTGATCCTTCCTTGTTAATTTAATGACATGAAATCTACAAGGAAATTTTAATTGAAAATGCGCCTATATATTTGAGCTTATTCTTTCACGTTGAAATAAAACAAACGAACGACGAACGTTTACTGGATCGCAACAGGACATTGTTTCAATTCTGCGAGTCATTTTTTACATATTCACTCGTCTTGCGATTCTCATTTCTATTCGCTATTGATATTAACCATTCCTTTTCAACAAGTTCTTTGTTTTTAGATATTTCATCTAAAAGAAATATCAAAAAAGAAATGAACAAACGCGAACAAAAGCCGCTACCTTAAATTAGGATTCCTGTTTGCTAATGAAAAAATAGTCGAAAATGAATTATTTTGTTAGTTTCAGAAACGAGTCGTTTAGTGCGAGGATGTCTTGCACGTTTGCCCTTAACTTGTTAAGAACCGAGTTACGCTTGAGTTCGACTTTGCTCTAACTTTCTGATCCACAACTTTGGTCGCAGGACGTGCCCTCGGTACTCTTGATGGGCAAAATATAACGGGAAAGAAAGGTCATTCCTTAGGGTGACCAATCAACAGTCAGCTCACAGAAGATCCGAAAATTCAAACGCGAACTTCCCCTGTGATGTCGAAAAACTTAGTGCAAAGTTCTTTAATCAAAGAACATAACAGAAGAGTTCGTCAATGTTTGTATCAAAATGAATGTAACAGATATTATTATGGAAAGTAAAAACAACTTTTTTTCATTCGACTTGAAATAGAAATTTGTACGGCAAAAGTATGTTGCCACACTATGTATATACTTTTTTATTACGTTTATCAATTTTCAATCAACTGCTATAACAAAGCTCGAGTGCAAAAAATGTATTTCAAAGTAATATGTCACAGTATAAATAACGTGACGGTGTTATTGATAGTATCTTTTACGCGAACGAACGGTCTCAAATAATATCTAGTAACGCATACGGGAGATTGACTTCCAGGTAAATTTAACGAAACGCCGAGAATATTATGAGTTGACTGATATCACGTACTAACGCGATCTAAACCGAAGCGTTATCCGTAAAATAGGATCCTCTAATCGCCCTCCTGGTAACTACCGTATGAATATCAATTTATCCCTCGATAAAATGAGCTTTTTAAACTGATTTTTGTCCCAGACAACTTTTCAGACTTTTTTTCACTTCACTGACGGAACTGACGGAATCTGTTATCTTGATTGTTATATCTCTCTTATACCAATTCAAAGTAAAACAAAAAAAATGAAAACAAAAGAGGCAGCAGCGATTCAATCAGTTGCAATAAACTCTTTTTTTTGTTCCCATTCAGGTATCTCGGTCTTTGAGAATCGTCGGGAAAAGAACATTATTGAGACGAAGTTGCTTAAAATAATAATTGATTTAATTCAACATGAAATAGAAGTATGTAAATGAGAAGGATTCATCAATGGATACACAAGAAAGCCTCATTATGGCACGAACAAACCAGGGCTGGCGTACAACAAGAGAGTAACTTTTTCATTGTGTACCCTCAGCGCGCTGCATCTTTCATTTTTCCTTTCTCGAAAACGACGACACTCTCAACGCTCGACCGTTCTTAATATCCTTCATTGTTTGCTTGTCGCTCCTCGATGTATTTTCTAATTTCTCTTTTTCACTCCAAAATCATCATTCTTCGTCAGCATGACTGGTGGAAACATGCCAAATACTGCCAGGCAAATTCAAATTCTCGGGCATTATTCACCGCTACACCGAACATCTGCCCAGATACTTCCTAAGACTACATCCATACCTTTTATAACTCACTGTGATACAAGCGTATATATGTTGCTTTTTTCTAACCAAATTTGACAGATATTGATGCCGAAAGTTTATGGAAAACATTTGATGGTAAACGTGGTGTGTCAAATCAGTCTTATAAATGAAACAAGTTTACAGAACAACTTTTCCTCAGAGCCTCAACAAGATTTATTTATATTTTTACTCGGGATGTTTTTGTAAGTAATATTTTTTTAAAAATCAAATTCATCTGTACTCACAAATTATCAAAACGATTGACGGATGTTCCTTTCCTCCTTCGTACTTCCCACTTAAAAACATGATCCATTGTCGTGGATCTACCCGGACCCCGTATCTGAAACAGGAAGCATAAATTTTTTTATACACAATAATGATTATAATAAATAAACTTACGATAAATAAATTCAGTAATTCCTTCTCGTTGTTGATTAAAGAATCACATCTTTGTCGCACTAAATTCGCTCCGTTGAAAAATGATGGTGGTATAAAATGTTGATTGCATAAAGCAATTTGTTTTAGAGCACTTTCAAGAAATTTGATTGGAATTTGAGTGGCTGATGGAGTTCATTAATATCAGCTCAAGTAACGGCCCTAGATTGTGCGTTCTTGACGGTCGACAGGATGATAACAGCAGAAATGCGTATTTGTGGTTGAATGTTGATCAAAGATCAAAATTCAATTGAATTTGTTTCTCTTCTATAGCGAAGAGTCATCAACCTGTAACTAGATGGAAAGCCATCGCTTTCGAAGACTGGTTCTCTCGTCTACAGAGGATCGTTCAAAGTGCATCAGTAGTAATGCGCGTGTATAGTCCGACAATGATCGAATTCAACGCCCGAGGAATTATAATTGATTTGATTCGATCCCATGCTAATGGGAATGAATGAACAGGTATTTCGAAACATTTTCTTTTCATTCACGGTGTAGATTATAAAATTTCAAACTCACCACCCAGTCGAACTTGATAATCAGCCACACATTATTAATAAATAATTACAACGTAGAAGTTGGAGTTCCCTCTCTTTATTCCAGGAATGATAATTTTTGTTTACCTTGCAAGATATTGAAAATGCGCGTCGTAGTTTGAAACTATACTAATTCGCATAAGAAATTGATGAATTAATGGAATTTCTCGTCGGCCCGAGTTTTAAGGCACTTTTCATGGAACTGGCATGCTTATTCTAAGACGCGGTTTTGCATTTGTGTAAACCGATACAAACTATAGTGCATGAATTATTACAACGCCATGAACCTCACAGAAAGTCTCAAAAACTTTGGACAATTTAACTTGGACAGTTCTCACACTTCTCTGAACTTCTGTTTTTATTGATATATTTATCGGAATATTTTTTGGGTATAAAAACAATAAAAGAGGCGTGTAGTAAAGAAAAGAAAGAAGATAATTATGTACTTGTTTTTCGTAATAAATTGAACAATGCCGAGTATAAGGCTGAAGAATAAGCAAAGTTCGAGTGAATGAATGTTTCACAAACAAAAGTAACCGAGCTAGTTAGACAAGCAAACTGTAAAGAAGGCTATTATAATCAAGTTTGATGAGAAATTTTTTTCATCAAAAGATGTACAAGAATCTCAAGTTAAAATAATTATTTTCCAAGCCTGTTCCGAGTTATAATACCTGGCGTAAGTATTTATCCTTTACACGTAAAGGAAGCATATAAAGGTGCACCTTATATGTGCTTACTGGCATTCACCTCAAACACAAGTATGCCCGAGTCATGCAATTAAGGCGCGAAAGTTTTTTCTGAACTTTTTCTCGCTTAACGAGCGTCATAAATTTTTCGTACACGGTCCGCTGCAAAATCTTCTCAAGTTCCAAGTTCGAAGTTCACGATGGTGATAAAAAATCATGCAGAGCAATCAATAAGCATTTCTTATTATTTTTTTGTGCAAAAATTCACGAGTAAATATTTTTTCGATCAGTTGGTGCTCAATTTCATCTGAAAATAACTTTTTTGAATACCTGGCACCAATTGGATGTAACGAGTTATATCGAACGAGATTATAATTTGTTAACAAGATGAAAAGATAATTGGAAATAGCGTTTTGTCATTGAGAGATTAAAAGTGATTTTTAATAGCTTTTGGCGGCGATGCCATAACTTTTTTTTTTTAAATAATCAGCGAGAGCATCGGAGCATACCAGTAAAATGAACGAGTAACGGATGGGAAGAAAATTTTTGCTTAGTCGTCCTTTCGAATATTTGCAGAGCCGATCGGGCTTTCATCAAGCTGCCAATCGTTTGGGATATCGCATCAATCAAAATCAGAACGGACATCCTTCTGCCTGTTCAAATTTTAATGATGCCCATAGACTGTTACATGATAGCGTAATATATCGCCGAAGATAATATGGATAATAGTAATGGAAGTTTGGCAATATTGTCAGATATAAATAACCAATAAACGAGAAGAACGTTTTTAATTTGGTTTTCCGGCCAGTGTGTTGATAAAAATGAGATTTTAAATCTATTTTCATGGTAATAAATAAATTGTAAGAAACAAAATGTAGCAGCACAAATATGAACGTAATAGTTTTATTTTCGATGCAAGACAATGCAATTAATTTCGATGTCTTTTTATTTAAACAAAATAAAAACGAACGTTTTACTGTTTTTTGAATAAATCAAATATCTATATTATTTCGTTTATTAAAAATTGTATTACCATAAATTAAAAATTGATGAGTAGTTGAAATACAAAATCCCCGAAATTGAGTTTTATTATGTCACATTTCGAACTGATAACGGGCCATTTTGCTCAAAAAGATCGATAAATTTGTTAGCGAGCACTAAGTATAGATACATGAGATTCTATAAATATCGTTCTCCAAAGAAGTTGTTATGCGAGGGGGTGCTCACTGTCTTATCAAGTGTACACATGACTTCAAATTTGAAGTCATTTGAAGTCTTTGAAGTACCTTTTTTGAAGTCTCGAAGTCTGT
>JAPYZS010001470.1:0-43958 GCA_030522925.1 Trissolcus japonicus | reverse complement strand
AAGGATTTTTAAAATATTCAAATACTCAAAATTTTACAATGTTTCAATTTTTCAACATTTTTTAAATTTTTTACAACATTAATTTGAATAATTTAACAGGTTTTTTTACGTTTTTTGAACAAATTTTCATCGGTCTCGTGCCGTTCGTATATAATATTGATTTCTAGCATTTTATTATTTGAAAAATGCGATTGGAAAATCGTAAAATAAATGAAATAAGAAATTTATCAATCAATTTTCTGCCCTTCTAATAATGATTATTTATTCACAACATTGATGAAAAATATCAATTTTGAGCTACTGGTTTCTTGTTTTGGTTTTCTTGAAGAAAAACTCAAAATTTAGAAATAAAATTGATGTATACATGATTGTGAAAACATTGATAGGAAATCGTATACGTTATGTTGCTTGTTTTTTTCAAGTCGACGAAAAACTTGAATCACATAATTCAGAATAAAAAGAATTTGTTTTTATATTTTTCATTCGTAAATTTTTTTATGGTTATTTAAAAAGAATTTTTTTAACTTGGTAGCGCTTTTATTAATTTAGAATTTTTTATTTTCAATAAAAAATTGCGAAACATGAAATGATATACAAAATTTACTTTTAAAAATTTCAAACGAAATTATTTCACCAGTTGAACCTCTGGATTCTAAGAGGGAACTTAAGCTCGAAAGGTTATGTTTTCAAAAGTATAGTAGAAAATTTTCAATTTCAATATACTTTAAGTAGCAAAGTTGTTTTTTAGATCATAACGAACAATTTGGCTACTTGAAGTTTATCAAAATCGAAAATTTTCTCGATACTTTTTAGTTTTGGATAATGGCCGTTCGAGCGCAAGTCCCCTTTTAGAATCTAGGTTTCAGTTATGTTCTGTTTATTTTTATAAAAAATAAAAAATATAATTTCATTCGAAACAAAAATTGAAAAACTATATATAAATATAAAATAAAAAATTCGTGCTTCTGTTTTATCAAAATATAAAATCAAACGGTTTTGGTGCTTGGTTTTCATTTGAAAAAATTGATAGTAATTTCTTACAAAAAACGCAATTGAAAAGTTTGAATTCGATTTGTAACAAGTTTAAAGTTTTAATTCAGTTTTATGATGCTCATTTTTTGAATGAGAAATTTTTGTAAATTTAAGAAAACTGACGATTGCAAACTAAGTGTTTGTATACTCATACAATTTTTCATATTGTAAAGAGAATGAGAAAATGGATTCTTTATTTTTTCATTTTATTCGGAATTATACTTGTTCGAATCTCGAAATCCGTAAAAACTGCACTTTTTTTGATTATTTTTTATACTCAATGTAATGTACATTTTTCAAAAATTGTTTGGGAAGTTTGACAATGATTTCTCAACAAAAATATATTTGTGTTATTATGATTTTAAATTTCTAATTAAATTGCGTAAATATTTATTATAGAAACAACACTGTTTATGAAAGTGCGATTACATTTTACTTTGAGCATAGCAGATTTTTATTTTATTTTTATATCCGTTTCATTTCATTCATAATATAGAGCAGTTCCATGTGTGACTCCTCAAGACTGGTCTGATGACTCAGGGGATCGACTGCACGATTATAGGCACCGTTCCCTTTGGCCGTCACCGTAGGGACCGAGATCGAATCTAACTTTCATTAAAATTTTCGAAATTAAAAATTTTTTTTCAAGTATAGCGGTGAAGATAAATATTCTTCAAATTGTATAGATTTCTAAAGTTGAATATATACAATTTTAAAAAAGAAAAAAGAAAAATTTAATGTTGATTTTCTATCGTGTGCGGGACCGTAAATGTGGCGGCATTGCTATGTTGCACCATGTGAAGTTTATAAACACTGCAGATAGCCACAAGAATGCCAGTCGAAATATATGTCTGAATTAAAATTTAAAAAAAAATTAAATGAATACATCTTCAAAATCTTTCTATGAATAGCACTACATAATAGCACCACTCAGGGTCTTTTTCAAAAATTTTTCACTGTTTTTTTTACCCAGGGTCTTCTTCAGGAAGTGCACTGGGTGAATATTTATTCCCCTCAGGGTCTTCCTCCGGGAAGTGCACTTGGTGATTTTTATGTTTTAAATATAATCATCTTTTTTTTTAATTTTCCCGCGATGGCAGGTGGCGCAGCGGAATTGCACAGCCGATCGGCTGTGCAATTCCGTGCCGCGCGTCATCTGTTGGCAAAACCGGCCCGTCGCTGAGTTCCAAATCGACTGACATTTCATCTTAAACGAACTTGAAAAGTGAAGTTTGATCTTAATTATTTTGGAGGTCTCGTCCGGATGAAATAACAAAGTAGTAGTATCCTTGAGGCACTTAGACAACAAATTCAAATCTGCAATCAAAAAATTGGGCCGCGACACCACTCTCGGTCCGCGTCGGTATTGGCCCGTTCGACCTTAGTTGCTTCATTATTTTAAAGCCTGGCGTGGCAAATTTCAGGAACATTTCTCTAGGGTGTGGGTGATGTTTACCTGGGTGGGAAAAGTGGGGGTAACGCACTGAGCCGAAGCGAATGAGGTATGACAGTGCTGTAGTGTTGTCAACCCGAAGTAACACCTCACAATCCTGCAAGTCTGAGACAAAGTACTTCAGTGCGAAGAAAGTCGCTTTTAATTCCAAGGCGTTAATGTAAAGGTTGCGGTCTTCGTCAGACCACCACCCATGGGCGCATTGAAGATCACAAGATGCTCCCTACCCCGTAAGGGATGCGTCTGAAAAAATTTCGCGTGCATATTTACCCGTGCAAATTGAGTTTTTTTGGTTAACATCTGCTAAGACTTGTAACCACCAATCGAAGTCCGCAAGTAGATCCGTAGGAATTCGCATTTTTGCCGAATAAGAGTTATCCGCTAAAGACAAAGCTAAGAAATTTTCTCTTTCAAATTTCTTAGTATACAGTAGGCCATAACGAACGGCGGGACAAACTGAAATAAGCGAACCAATCATGCTTGCAAACTCTTTTATCGTACACTGGTTTTTGTGTGAAAATTCTGAGACCATTTCGAAGAGACCTGAACGACGTTTAGCTGGAATCGCCAACGTTTCGGAATGGCGGCACGAATCGAAAATGAAACCTAAATATTTTATAGTTGTAGATGGAGTCAGAACTGATTTTTTAAAATTGATTAAAAAAACCTAACGAGGAAAGAAGGTTGATGTGTGCTCGAACGTTAGCAAGGCAACTTTCATTCGATGAACCCAGGAGCAAAAAATCATCAAGATAGATCACTGATTTGAACCCTTTCTCTCGTAAATAGGTTGTCACCGGACTCATAATTTTAGTAAAAATGAATGGGGCGGTTGACAGACCGAAAGGTAATGCCTGGAATTTATACACGGTCCCATTCCACACAAAACGTAAAAACTTTCTATGCTCAGGATGAATGGGAACTAATAAATAAGCGTCTTCGAGATCTAGTGACGCCATTTGGGTGTCTGGTAACATCAAGCGAACCACAGTTCTCCAATCCTTCAATTTAAAGTGTGGGGGATCAACATATCGATTCAGGTCTTTTAAATTAAAAATGAATCGTGCGCCACCTGAAGATTTTTCTATAATAAAAAAGCTAGATAAAAATTGGTCCGCAGTTGGTTCGACTTGTGCGATAGCCCCTTTTAATAAAAGTCTGTTTATATCTTCATCGCATCGTTCACGCATGGATGGAGACAAGTTACATTCCTGGAGATAAGGTCTTGGTGGGGAGAGGATTGTAAAAGGGATCTTAGAATCCTTTACCGCGTCTAAAACGACAGGATCTGAGGTTATGTTAACCCAATTATCGGCAAACTGAGCCAAGCGACCCGCACACCTTACCACGTTTATCGTCGGTGATTTCGAGAGTTGGAACGAGAACTCGATCTCCGGGCTCGGCTCCTCGGACGCTTTGCCCCTGTCTGACGTGCCGGCCTGTTGTTCTGTTTGACAGGGTGTTGGAGTTTCCCGAACTCGGTTGCTGAGCTCCCTGGACTCTGGTTGGCTGCTGTCGAGCTGCTTGAGACTGTGTTTTAGGAGTTTTGACCTTAAGTAGATCTCTTGCTGTTTTTTCGCATGCCTGTGCGTTTTTGATTTCTTCTGCGAAATCGCTACCAAATAGCCATTCATCGACCGAAGCTCCGTCTGCCACGTTCTTGCCAACGAGGTTCAATGTCGGTACGAGAAATGCACGTCGACCAAGGGATAACCTGTAGTGGTGGTCAGCCAAGAGATGAATCCCTGTTGAAAGGCATTTTTAGAGGAATCAGGAAGTGTCTGTTTGAACTCTGGCTTAAATAACTCGGTGATACCAGTACCTAGAGCGATCAGACTAGCCCCTACCTGGCTCCTGTTCTTTAACTTTGAACGCGTCTCGTTTCAGCACATTTGTGTGCATTTTAAGAGCAGGCGTCAGTTCTTTATTAATCTTCGGTGCCTCCAGAAAGGCAACATCTCCTTTCGCTTGGTACTTTGTTAAAAATTGGGATCGAAGTTCATCATCCAGTCCGTCGCGAATGGTGGTACGAGCAAAGTCGAATAATGCTGGGGCTAAACGACGGTCACTCGTTGGCTTTTCTTTTGAAGGAAAAAACTCGACCAACGAATCGTCTGTCTCTGTCGCGACAACAACGTCAGGCTGAACATTGGTGAACGAGACTGTTCGATTGTCTTTATCTGATCCTAAACATAAGAAAAAAAATTTCAGATATAGATCAAAATTCCATTTGTTCTAGAGCCGCAAAGAATTGAGTCGGTTGCGACCTCTCTTCGCCAGCCATGCCTGGGTCAACAAGAGGTCGCACCTGGTGCGCTGCCCCGGCTCTAGTGAGCCGTCTCATTCTTTGTCTGCTCACCTGAATTTTGATCGTCGACACTGGTCGGCGAATTATCGGCCAAGCCGAGGTGCTCCGAAGTCTCCACATCCATCACGACAGTTTCTGCTATTTCGTCCTTTTTTTTGGTGGGATTTGACGGCAAAAGCTTAACCCCAATTTTCGAAAGGCGTTGGTCTTGACTTTTCAAATGTGCCAGAATCGACTCCAGTACCTGGGCTGGTGAACTGCTTCTGTAAGAGCGGCTACGTGAACGAGATCGATGTACGCCTATATCCTCGTGCTCTTCTCCGTAATCCCGAGAATCCGAACGTCGATCCCTATCACCACTTTTGTCACGACGAGAACGTTTGTGACGACGACTTGGTGACCTGGATCGATCCTTATGACGATGTTTTCCCATTGTGGGCTAATAAAAATGTACTTAGCCGAATTTGTGCAATTAAAAACCGGATTAAAAACTTTTGTGAACTGCTATCTAGAGCAACAAAAAGGACAATGAAGCAACTAAGGCCGAACGGGCCAATACCGACGCGGACCGAGAGTGGCGCCGCGGCCCAATTTTTTGGGCAGATTTGAATTTGTTGTCTAAATGCCTCAAGGACACTACTACTTTGTTATTTCATCCAGACGAGACCTCCTAAATAATTCAACATTTTAAATTGACAAAAAAATTTGTTTTCCGTGATATTCAAAAAAATTTTTAATTAAACAGCACAATTTCGAACGAAAATTTTACCTTTTAAAATACGAATTTCATATTGAATTCTATTGTATGAATTGACTGTATTTAACGATTCACTGCGCTGTTTAATTTTGCACGTATAAAGTAAATCAACTCCAATGATGTGATATCAATCGATTTCATATATTCGTATTCGATTTATCGCCACAAAGCCAATTTCATTGTGATGTTCCTGAATTTGATTTCATTATATTTCTCAGATTTTTAATTGTCAGAAATATGCGGTGTGACACATAATAATACATTTAAAAACTACACTCCTCAAAACAATTAGCGACCCCCCACCCCCAACAATTTTGCATTTTTAAAATGTCACATTTTTTACCCATATTCCATAAAAAAAATGTTCTTTACACCAAATTAAAGCTTGGAACCTTAACTTTGACATACTTAGTTGGACAAAATTTTAACATTGCAACAGATAGCGCTGCTGTCCAATGTTTCGATTAAAGAAATTTTGCAAACTTTGAGTCACTGTAACAACTACAATAGCCAGTAGACTAGTTTTCTTACAGCAAAAATGTAAATTTCAGTATCTCCTGATGATATACGAAGAAAAAAAACATTATAAAGATTGAAACTTTTTTGATTCTTTTGTCCATAACATTGAATAGGTTCAAGGAAAATGATTGTTTTTTCCAATTGAAGCTGAAATCATCAGCTTTTCAAATGTTATGCTTGGAATTTTTTTTCTTACAAATGAAAAATTTATGCAAAAGCAAACATACTTAAATTTTAGGGGGGAGGGGGGCGCTAATTTTTTTGCGTTGTGTTTATAAAACTGTTGACTAAAAAAACTAAAAAATTGACACTTTAATAGCATGGGTGTGAGCTCAGCCAATCAGATTGCTGGAACGAACAATCTTTGAATGTGTGGTGGGTCACGTGACAATTCCATGTGTTTACATTCGTTCTTTTCATAGTGCTGTCTTTTTTTTTTATTTCTGTCTTTCTAAAAAGCCATATTGAATAAGAAGGGGAAGCTTCCAGAACTAAAGTGTTAAACACTCGCTAACATTTCTTATTGTTATTATCAATCTAGTCCAGAAAAAAACTCGTAGAGCAAAAATCGTCAACAGACGAAATGTCAAATGAAACAAGAAATCTCAAATAAAATTTTTTTTAGAATTTGAACATTCTTTTGATAAATATAATTTATCTATTCGCTCCTACATTTGTGCTCCTGGTGAAACCTTTTTACCGTTTAAGCAGACTGTAGAGGAAATATGGAACGATGAAAATGATGAATCGAAGGAGACGCTAGCAATAGTGAAAAAGTACTGCTCGATCAACGATACACGTTGAAACGGATTTTTAGTCATTTTTTAAAAATAACCATTCGAAATCTCAGAAGTACATATGAACTTTAAAGTGTACGTGATAGAACTCAAGTGCAACACTCGAATTCACAGTGATTCGTTTCGGTGCTGTATAAAGAAGTCTAGTGCACTCATTTGCGGTTTGTTTATTATAGTGGCTTTTGCTTCAAGTTTTGTGATGCAATAAAACAAAATAAAAAAAAAGGTTTTTTATTGTAATAAGAAGAATTTCGGGTTGTAATTTTTGCATTGGTGTAAATTTGAATTTAAATTGTTTTGTTTATTTTCACCGACAAAAATGAATCAGTGATTACATCAAGAACAAAAAAACGGCTAAGTTTCACATTGAGTTTCATGGTTAATGAATCTTTCTATTTACATGCTGCCTCTAGTGAATAATATTTTCATTTAAATTTGACGTAAACATAAACGACTTGAACAGCTCTCATCATCAAAAATTTAATTACTAATCTCTTGATGCTTTCCAGCTCTTTACCTGCCCATATGTAGAGCGAAAAAAACGTGTGTTCTTTCCATTTTCAGTTTTACACTTTCGAAAAGTATGTGAAAAAAAATTCCACGGAGTAACATTGTTCTCGACAGTTAAGGAAGCGTTTTTCATTCAGCTTTAAATATTTTCATATTTCAAAATATACTTTTCGTTCAATGTAAAGTCTTTTTATAGAGTGATCGATTTATCTCAGATTAAAATAAATCGTCGCTATTTTATGAAAAAAAAATTTTACAGCAAAGAGAATTGATTTTGAAATAACTTATTTAAATTCAACATGAAGCTAAATACATTAAAACAATTTATATACATTCTAATAGGTTATATGAATTGCATGTCTACAATCCAATTTATGAATTATTTTTAAAAACGAAAATTATAATATACAATATTTGGCTGAACTGTGAAAGCAATCGATATAATTGCTTTAAAATAAAACATTTCAAAATAAAACGAAGTATCTTATTTGTATCGATTCCTTCTTAAGAGCATCGTTTTTTTTTATTCACTTAAATTCCTTGTCGTTCACCTCGTTCGGAAGTTTTGCATCAGAACTTGAAGATACGTCGTAATCCTCGAAAAAATGTTAATTAAAAACGTGCGTACGTTAATTATACATATCAACAAAGGCGCCTTGTTAAGTTTACATAGAAAAAGGATTAAAAGTATACGAACGTAAATCCTTCAGAAATAAAACTCATTGACAAACGATTGAGATGCCTTTGAAGAGACATCACGTAGGGGCGTTTGTACAAATTCCGGGTCAATTTCACCCTTGCAGATTAAATGGTATAAATTAATCATTTTTAATTTTTAAAAATACGACTTAACATTCGCATCAAACGTCAGAAATGAGGCGCCATGTCATAATGTATGATCATGAGAAAGGACTACGGAATAAGACGAATGGTAATGCTCAATGGTTTACCTCTACGTTGCAAACAATGTTTTGGAACAAATGATGTTCGTCGGATGTGTATTTATTATTCCGCAAAGTGGGAGCAACCGACTTAAACAGCCCAGTTCAAAGCGCTTCACGTGAACTGCGCAGTTTATTCTTGCTCTTAGCATAATTTGTTTACAGCAATTTAACAGAAATTTTAAGGTGCGAGATAATGGTAGGGTAATTGTGACAGGTGAGGTAAATTTGATAGAACAAAATTATGAACCTTCGAATTTAACACTAACCTAAATAAAGGATTTTATTTTTCAAATTAAGTTCTATTTAAGTGTCACATTTACCCCAAGGTGTCACAATTATCCAACTGCTTCCACAAAAATTAGTCTTTAAATTGAAATGACAGTCGAGTGAAAAATGTGTTTTAAGTTAATAATAGTAAACGACAATAAATAATTACGCAAAAAATTTGAAACTGTTAGACAATTCATAGAGTGATCCTTTGGCATTAATGCATAGATGCCGTTTCGGCATGTGAATAATATATAAAAACGTGTCCACTCGTTGAGTTACCCGCATTTCACACATAATTCTTTTTCATGTTTAACTTGGAGTTCATTGAAGCAAAGATCAAAGTAACGTTAGAAAGAAACAACCGCCACCTCATCAAGAGTTCTAATTGATTCCTGCAGTCATGTGAGACGAGGATTTTCGAATCATCGCTGATGTGCACGAGAGAGCCCCTTTTTTTATCAACTGAAGTATTCCGTTTCAATGGCAAATATTGTGCCAGTTTTTTTCCCTCCTGTGCAAAAAATTACACTGATATATTTATGCTAAGAACCACTTTTTCGCTGGAAATATTATAAAGGCGATGTTTTACGTGACAGAATTTTTCACTTTGGTTTTTCATTTTTTTTATTAAATTTTCCCAAGCGCACTTCAGGAGCAACGGAAATTACTGTCATGTTTTGCGGTAGATAAAACGGCTCACGTATCGCACAATTCGTATTCATAGATCGCCTGAAGCAATTACGAACAGTTTCGTATTATATTCATCATCTTCAGCTGCACAAAGAGAAACATCTGCTTGATCTTATGTGACTGGTAAAATTCATGATGGGTTAAATTATCGACTACCGAGTGATTATTTCTATTATGTATCACCGAATTGCCTCGGCACGTACATAAGTTTATGGCATAATTACACCGGTGAGACGAAGAAAATGAATCATAATGCACTTAATAACATTGAGATGTGTAGTAGGAATTAATTTTTGGGAACGAAATTTGCAAAAAATTAAATGGTTCTGTTTTCATTCATAAATTTGAAGACAAAAAATATAAGTTGGCTATTCTTTTGATAAATAGATGAATCAACGACCGAATCATATTGTGGTTTAACAAAATACCAGTCGAACCGAAAACATTGATTTATTATTGAAATTTTTTGTTAAATGCCAATGTTTCAATAGATCTTGTTTCCTGTTCTTTGTAAGCCGACTCGTTTCGTCGTCCTCTTTACTCAGAATTCAGAAACAACGTCCATTTTGTGGATGAAAAACAATGTGAACAAACAATTTAAATTTGCATTATACATTCAACTGACAAGCGGATGCACATTACGTATCATAATTTTAAGTTCAAAATGTGATGTTCGCAGGTTCTATGTTATACCGCGGTAATCTTTTAAATGGCAATCTATCGCATTGTAAATCAATTAGCTACTCGGGTAAAATCAATACCGATGGACAAATGTTGACCGATAGCACACTTGAAACAACAAAAATAACGCCATAACGTTTTTACGACAACACTTTTGTTTCGTACAACAAATATTGACGTTTATAGCATATTTTTATACGCAAACGTATAAGCATTTTTTCGAGAGATTTAAGGCAGTTTTAGTGGTAAGTGAAAAATGACAGAATAATATGAAATTCGGAACAACTGACCTCTTAGTTTTTAGACTTTTCGAGTTTGTTTCGAGTCATATAACAATGATCGAGGATCTTTTTACAACTTATTTGCTAATTAGAAAAAAATTTTATTTTAACTGTCTCGTTAGGACCACCTTAAAAAATAAATACTGTGAACGTGGAATTGAAATCATCTCGCGGAAGATAGCAAACAAAGCTCTCACAATGAAATACAATATAAATTGCAGCATTTGAATGTGACTAGCGATTATATCAAAAAATCAGCTTGCAGAATTCAAGCTGTCCTTGCATTTTTGTTCTAGAGCAAGGATGCAATACAAATAAGCCCCATGGATATTATATTTTTGAATTTGAGAACAAAAACGATTTAGTTTGAACATTTCATTTGTCGTGTTTGTAAACGCGTAACTGAATGTCGCGTTGTTTATTGTTTATTTAATCACAGGATTCGTGGCGACAATCAATGTGACAGGAGTAATTAAATGGACGACAGCATGCACTTCGTATCTGGGCTATCTGATGTGAAAATTCGGATCAATGCCAAACAACCGAACATCTGATTATAATAGAGTTAAAATCGGCAGAAATCATGTGCGTCATAATGGCAAATAAGTATATACTGCTAAAAAATCGGCAACCCAATTAATATATCAGTTTGTGAAACTGTTGTGAAAATCAGTTTGTTTCATCTATTTTCTATTAAAATGATTTAAAATATCTTTATGCATTCCATAACATGTCAAAGTCACACTTTCATATGGTCGGTAAATGAATTTTCATATACTGTGGGAAATTTCACAAAGTTAAAGTTAGTTAGACGTCCTAAAATTTTTCTTTTTTTGGTTTCGTTGTTCAAGTTTGCAAAATGTTGAATCAGTTTAGTTTAATTTTCATACACATCTATGAAATTTCAAACATGCAGATGAGTGCATAAGTAGATATAAATATAGATATATGAAAAATTTTAATATTTAAGAATTTAACATTTTAAAATTTAAAAAATGTTACATTAAGCAAAAATGTTTTGCAAAGTATCAGAATCTAATATTGATACGGACCTCCAAGATTTTGAGTAACCAGATAGATCGAGCCGGCGGTATTATCCGAGCCAGCTGGTAAGCTAATATTCGACCAACGGCCAGCTATAGTCGTGTACCGTTGGTAGAATAATTATGCGCGCGTTAATAAATCAACGATACACCCAAACCAGAGCAACAGTCAAGGACACGAAAATTTATTCTCACTTTTTGTTACCGCGAATTATTTATGAGTTATAAATTCATATTGATTAGCGATAAATTATTTTCGTAAACATGCGGAATAGGGTGCGTGTTGTCCGATTGGTTTGACGGTGTGTCAACAAATTAATAACTGAACTGAAAATTTTGAAAACAAAAGTTAAACAAATTATAATAAGTTGAAAATTAGTTCGGCAGCTTGTTAACTAATCCTTTATCGCAATCAATAAATTCACTGACAACTAAAATTCCATGTGGTCGGTTGTAAAAAAGTTTTAAAATTAGTTCTGAAAGTAACAAGAGTATGAAAATGAGTTCATTATGAAAAAAATTGTTATAATAAATTCATTGGTTCAATTTAAAATAATCACCATTGCCTCGTAACTGCATTTGGGTAAATTAAGTTACAACATTTGCCGTGATGAAAAATAAGCAAAATTCATCACATTTTATGCTAACTAGTCCTGTGTTTTAACAAATTTTGCCGCGGACCTCTCATTATAGCACCTCAGAGTTGATTAGAAGCCTGTGGTGAAATTAATTTTTTTATGACGCCGTCTCGTATAACGAATCTCGTCGGGTTTTAAAATACCATAGTCGGGGAAACTTGATGAAGTATCGGTCGGTTTGTGACAATGTTAATTTTCAGCCCAACAATTTCGGAGTAACTGGATAAATATTGTTCTTTGCAACGTGCACCATGATTAATTTTCATTAGAAAAATTTATATTTCCCTCTATTTTTGAACAAAGTAAATAAAAAAATTGTCGTATCGAAATTCTCGATGAATACAAAATTTCATTTGAATTTCAACTATACTTGTTTCTCAAAAACTGCACAAACAGAGAGTATAATTGAACTTTCAGTTTCAGATGCTAATCCTCGACCGTATATTCTGTGAAAACTATTGCAGTAACAAAAAGTGCAGAATTCTTATTGCTTGGCGACTGCTCTGAATAATAAAACAGTCAAACAATTTTTCTTTAATCCAACAAGCAAAAAAAACAACACGATTGAATTTGGGCGCCGCCGAAGCAGCTTTGATGAAATTTTTAAAACGTGTTTACCGCCGTCGGACCTTTGCTGGCACGCATCTTATGCGGCTAAAATAAACGTCACGAGTTGTTTTGCAGAAAAGTTATAAAACCAGTAATTTGTTCAAAACAGCGACAAAGTCAACCCCTTCGCTTTTCTTCCGTGCTCGTTTTTTTCTTGTAGCACACTTTCGTTCGTATATTTCGTTGCACTCTTTGGCCTCGTTGAAAGTTGTGAATGGCGGACGTATAGCAAAAGAAGGCTCGTAGCTGAAAAACATTTGTTCCTGAATAAACTAGACACACATGTAGGTGGGGTATCAATTCACGGGATTGGATTGGAAGTTGAATAAAAAAGCAGCCACCATGGAACTATGTTTTGAGGCGCGGGAATTTAGTTAAAATGCGTAGTGGTTCTGGCGAACAGTCAAACCAAAGTAGGAGAAAACAATCGGCTCACGCTTGGCCCATGAATTTAAAACGGTGGGCCATAGTTGGCTACCATTCATTGGCCCAATTTCGAAATGAAACGCCGTTCATGCGTAGTCCTTGATTAGAGCCAATCATCGACAAAAGTGCATGGCACAGCTCTGTTTGCCGATGATTGTTATGAAATTTGACCCAACGTTGGGCCAACGTTTTTCCATCATTTACCCAATAATTAATGAATGCATTTTTTGAATAAAAAACTGACCATTATATGATTTTTCCACCTATATTTTATACCTCGTGATTTCTACCCAAGTTCTCTTGTTAATTTTTTCAATTTTTTGTATTTTAATGTGAATTTCTTATCCATTACTATACATTTAATATTTTTATGAAATAAAACTATAAAATTTTTAATATCATAAAATTAACTTTCGTTAAATTTCGGTAGAGTCCAGTGGACCCTGAAGCTCATATGGAGCTTAGAAAGTACTCAAGCCAACTTTTTTATATCGCTGTGAGAAATCAGAAATCAGTACTTGCGGAAAAACAAAATAAGGCAACGCAGCGCCGCGTATTGGCGTGAATGAGAAATATGACACAAATAATTGTACAAAACATCTTTTATATGTTGATTTAATTTTTTTGTAATTTATTTTGATTTACTTTGTTCAATTTAAGTACTGATGAAATTTTTATCGATTCTTTTTATTCAAATTAAAAACACAAAGTTAATTGTACAAAATGATTTAAATAGCATTTTTCAAATAGCAAGTAGTATCAAATCTTTGAAATTTGTACACTTCATTTTTTCAAATTTAATTCTAAAATTATTTTACACGAATTTTTGCATAAAAAATTTTTTGATTAGAAATGATACAGAATTTGAGATGAAAGATGAATAGAAGGTCGATTGTTTACATTCCATGTGATTCTGACATTTTACACTTATCTCTAGAACAATCTTAACAAATGAAACTACCGTTCGTTTCAAAAAAAAGCGAGCGTGATGTGTATATTACTTTGATGAAACAAAATTACTTAACGCGCTGCTCTTTTCGATCCTCGAGGGCTAAAATAATAGCCGTTATTTATGGCAGTTAGGCTAATGTAAAACGTTTAATTATCTTGACGCATGAAAAAAAAGCGCTATTAATAAGGTTGTTAGGCAAATGTCTGATTAAAAAAGTTTTTTTTTTTGTTCAAGCTTCGAATTTGATCAAATTATTTGTTGATGAAATTGAAAAATATTCAACAACTTTTGCGAACTTAAACCAGGTTTTTTTCTTCTTTCGCTGGAGAAAAAAAATTCATTTATTCGGTGAAGCATAAGTTTCCAAGTCGAAGACAAACAAATTTATCGCAAGTTCAAAAACAAGTTTTGATGGTCAACTTGTAACAAGTTTGGCAAATGAAATTTTAGGTTAGGGACATGATTTTGATGTGCATTAATCATGAACATGACATTCGTTCGGACTATGGCCGGATATTCGTCGAGTGCTTCTATATAAAAGTTAAATCTGGTCACATCAGATTTAAGGAAGTTTGGCATTTGTGAAAGCGGCGAATAAGAGTTTCGGACAAGCTCGCCCATAGTTTGCCAAGGCCGGTTCCAAGCTCCGCAAAAGTTTTGCATTCATGAAAAGGATGATAATGATTTCTGAATATATATAAGTTTGCAGTTATACGTATGTAGCTTAAGCCAAGTTTTCCTTCTAATTAATTGCTATAAATGAAACCAGGAAAAGTTGAATATTACGCATGAAGGAAAAATCATAAATTACGACTCGAAGTAATTAAATTATGTTGACAAATTTTATTTTCTGTAAAGTGTGATTTTTTTTCAGTTCAACGAAGTACTTGGATGAATAAAACTGAAGAAACGAGCATGGTATACAACTCGGTATTGTAGTCTTTGAATACATTAATGACTCGTTTTTCAATGCGTAAAATGCCAAGGGAATTGAAATATGTTTGAAAAAAGCTGCGAATTTGAATGAAATACACAAAGTGTAACGTGATAAAAAAATCTTATAATGATTTCCACGAAAAAAAAAAAAAAAGAAATAATAAAACAAAAATAAAACTGTAGCCATTTTTTAATTGTGTCGCGGTAAAATGAAAGTGAACAAAACATATGAGAAAAGTGGTTTTCAGCGTGAAAATGTTGCGGACTTCATTGAAGTGCGCGAAATAATCTCATTGTACATTCGATATGACGTAAAAGTACTGTAAAAAATTTCATTTATTTGTTATTTTGCAAAGTGGCGACAATATGCAACGCAGAATATTGATTCTTCATCATGTCAAATAATTTTCATTCAGTTTCTCTAATACAGCCAATTTGGAATGCTTAAAATTAGATGCTAAAAACGTGCATCACTTAGCATTCAAATTTGTTTGACCCTCTGAATTTTCATGCTGACACAATTTTGATTGTATTATTTGTGGAAAGGGCTAATCATTTCTGATATAGCAGAAGAGTTGAAACTTTTTCATTCTGCAACGGATATTGAGCCATTGGCCAGAATGGTTCAGCTGTCGCTGAAATCCAGACACCCGGATTTGTCTATTTCTTGTATTCTGATGAATATTGAAATTTCATAAAAACGAATCGCGCCACTTCAGTGATTTTGATTTTGTTTCAAATTATTTCATTCGATATGAGACGGTGTTTTTCCTATTTGAAAAGCACACTCCTTTTTTTATGGTCACCCAAAGTATTAATTTACATGTCATTCGAAAGTTGGTATCGTGATATTTATTAGTTCAAAAATCAACCAACAAACAAATTCGTCATTACATTTTTTTTATTTGGAGAATATTTCATAACGAAAAAGCTCAAACGGCATTGACTTGAACAGTTGAAAGAAATATTGCTCGATGAAACAAAAAAAAGTTCTAAAGAGAAAACCTTAAAGCGTATACCTTTCAAATAAATTGTTGTAAAAACTCGTCAATTATTCAAGTTTATTAAATGCATCAGGACTTTTTTCATTAGGAAAATTTAACTTTTAAATTCCAATATTGATTATAGTTCTTATGAATAATTTGTGGTTTTATTGACTTTTCTAAGTATAAACTTTGTAAACATGAAGAACAATCCCTTACGGAAAAGGGAAAAATCCCTTACTACAAATGTTTATAGTTACTACATATAACTACAGTATTTTTTGTAGTAAATTGAGCAAAACTACAGAAATTTCTGTAATCACTATAGGCTTCTGTAGTATTTTTCCGTAAGGGAATTTTCATAAAAAAATGCTTAACACATTTTTAACGAAGATTAATTTTTTTTCAACAAAAAATCTGAAACTGATTTAATAAATATTAAAATTAAAATTTGTTTAAGTTTTTGAAAAAATAAACACATTAAAATAAAAATTTGAATATTTTTTATGGAGCTACTTACTATATAATTTAGTGACTAATCGTTAACGCCAAACAACATCTGCGTAGAATTTTTAACTTCAAGTTTATAATGTTTGCAAGTTATTAAATAAAGATATAATTAATTTAATTACACGTGTTATTCATTTAAGAATGTTCAATGTTCCATGAATATTCATACAGCAAATTAACCATTACTTTTATTTCAATTTGCAACCGGTCGTTCGTTCTGTTTCTAATGTTTTAAACTTTAATTACAACCGGTATCGTTCTATAATTATAATTTTTTTAATTCAGTTCAAGATTTAATTTTAACTCCGAAAAACAATATATTGTGTATAATTCGATTACAGTCTACTGAACTGCAAGTTAAATGTGATAGAAAAAATAGGTTGCACTTGCTTATTTACAATCAGATTTCAAGTGGTAAGAAAAAATTTAATCGTCAACGAAATAAAATAAAAATGTATTATTTAATTTATCGTCAATAATAAATTGTCTAGATTGTTAGCTCAGAATTAACTATTTATCTAATTTAACTATCCCTTGAAATGAAAGTCGTGACGTGCACATTGCGACTGTACAAAAGCCCCGAAAAATTGAAATTGATTGTTATCACTGAAAAGTATTATTGTTTTAGTAATTATGTATAATTTGATTTAGCCGTTGTGTTGCACATTGCGAATCCGATTCACTTGAATTTTGAAAGTTAAAAGTTGCGAAAATGAAATGTAACGTAAAGTTTATGAGTCCGAAACTTCATTGACTTTTTGTCTCGGGTCCGAAAAGGCTGCTCATTCAGACGAGCGCTGGCACATTAGTCGTAATTGAAAGTGAAACAAATTCCCTCTACAAGTATTTTCATTAAACAAAATGTGTGTTCACGATATCATTAATGGGTGCAGCTAACAAGTAACTGGCACTCACGGGTGCCAGGCAAACGACTTAACTCGATTTCTTTCAAGCAAACGAGCAGGCATTTGCGCACGAATTAAAAGTTATGTTTTTATTTATCTGTCGGATTAAAATTATTTCAAGACAACTTTAAAAAGGACCGCTTTTTTATTTCTCAACTGGAACAAGATCTTTTTATAATCTTTTTATAAAATTTTCATTTGCATGCGATTATATATGTGAAAAGTGAAATGTGTGCAACATGATTTAATAACTATTAATGGCCACAATTTTATTTGATGTCAGAGTTATGTCGACTGTGTAAAATTATACAATATAATTAAGAAATATATATAATCAACAATTTGAAATTTTGTTTTTCTATTTTCAGATGATAAAAATTTTCGTTATCACATTAAGATGCCACACTTGAGACACCAGCATGCTCACAGAGGTCCTTATTTTGAAAACGCGGACGGCAAGGAGATTAATGAAACCCATAAGATAGTGCACCTAGGAGATGATGCCCTGTTAGACTGCCGTGTTGTGATGCTGTCTGGAAAAATGGTAATTTCAGTTCAGTTTTGATAATTATTTTCTAATTCGAAACAAGTTACGTACCAACAAAGATCATATGATATGCACCAATCAAAGGTAAACTGATATTTTGTTGATCCCCATTTTAAATGAAAATAAATATACATGCCAACATGATGGAAAAAGAAGTCTATCTATTTTTTGAAATTTCAAAGTATGAATACATGAAATGAATCATTTATCTCGACTGTTTATTAAAATGTACCGAAGGAATAACCGCGCTTCATGTGAGGTTTTTCTTTTTCGGTCAATTGTAAACGAATTCATCTCGTCTTTCACTTTTTGTTTTCAGAGTTCATTCTCCAGTTTAATTAAAAGTTATTCGACGGAAAAACTGACTTGTGGGGATGATTTTCAATTAAAAAAATAAATAAATAACTTAGCAGTATGCTAGTGCAATTGATTACCATCAATGACGCATTTTTTTGCTGTTTGTTATGATAACAGGTTCTATGGTTGCGCGAAAGTCCTGAGAGAACTTTCCTCCTAACGATTGGCGAAGGCACTCACATCGAAAACCCTCGTTACAGCGTGAGATTCAAGTATCCCAACAATTGGAGACTCTCAATCACATCGATTCAAAAAGAAGACAGAGGCTCGTACGTCTGTCAAGTGAACACTCATCCACCTAGAATTTTAAAAACCAACGTCACTATTTTGGGTAAGGCAATTGTGTTTTCATAACAAACTATTTTTTTTTTAAACAAAATAATAGTTTCTATTTTAATTCTGTAATTCATTTCTTTTGTCTGGTACTGAAATTCAGACAACCGATAAAATTCATCAATCCAAGAAAGAAGGCATCAACGTTTGAGAAATTTTCTGCAAAGTTTGTTGTAATAAGTTCCGGGGAAATTATTGCAAAGACGATAAACCCTTTCAAATTTCACGCGCAACTCGTTCAAGAATTCTATTGAGCGTTTAACAAAACATATCATCATTTATCATTGTCCGAATGATGGATAAACAGCGATAAAAGTATATATAAAAACAAAATTAAGGTGAAAAAAGATCATCTAGATAAGCTGCTAAAAGTTTTCAATCAGCGCGATAAAGAAGAACTGCAGTTTATAAAAGAAACAATCAAACAACTATTGAGCAAAGCAAGAAGTATTCATTATCGATATTTTCATTCGTTTCCTCTTTGTGAGTCAAATATTTTGCTTTCCATTCATCGTGCCATAATTTACCTGACCGCATTGCTGCATTATTGTTAATTTTCATAATCAGTTTTTCGTATCATTTTATAGGAAAAGTTTAACAGTTTAGATATGCTAATATTTCAAGATTCATTATATATATGAAAAAACGTATTTGTATTAACATTTCACCAACATAATCTAACCGCAATAAAAATCTTGTTCAAATCACGTTTAACTGCGAAACAAAAGGTAGTATAGATTCAGCGTTTGTAACTGCGTTAACGCCTTGCCAACTTCATCAAAATTGAATTCGAGTCGGAAACTCGATCCGAGCCATTGTGGAAAATAAGATTTTAATGCGTTTTGGCCTTCGCTTTGACTTTGCAAAAATCATTTGTTTTTCACACCTTTCATTACACACATCTGTAAATCGCACCTTTCATTCTCCTCAAATTCTCATATATCCTTAAAAATTTACTCGAAATCAATCAATTTCTTTATAATTTAACATTGGTTATATTTTTAAATAAAGATGTTATTTTTGATTCCAAAAAAACAATTATTTTTGTATTCGATTGTTATTGCTGATTAAAAATTTGATCGCATCATAAACGCTATCGATGTTATGCTAATATCAATCTGCCAACCCTATGATGCAATGAATTGACGAGCTAAATAATATTATAATTTTGATTCACTGTGACTACATTAATTTCATGCCAGTCGTAAATAATTACACATCTATTTATCAAAAAACTTATATTATATTGTATATTAAAACGATAAGGTAATGAATTTTCATTTAAATGTTTCCACCAAAGCGAAAATTCGATACATAGGAAAAAATTTCAACACGAATGTTCAACAATTGAAAACCAATCCTGTAAACGAGGTTGTGTTTTCATTAAAAAATATAGATAAGTACAAATTGTATAAAATGACGAACAATGATTCTTTCCATCTTTATTATTTTCAAACGAGAAAAATTAATCGCTTTATAACAAAAAAAATAATAATAAAGTTGGCCAAACATTGTTGAATGAATAATGTTATGACTTTGATTTGATTTTGACAGCATTCTGAAATGTCATAAAGTAGGTTATATATTCCGTTCGAACGTTTATTTTTTGTTAAAACTTTTTGCAAATTTCATATAAATATATCCTACAGACAATTAATATTGCATTACTTTTTGCTGTGAATTAAATTGCACCTAGGGATTTCAATAGAAGGTTCGGTTAAGATCATAGCGATGTGAGATTATTTTATAATTCATTCAAACGATAATTTCTAATTAATATGGATGCAAACATTTCGGTACAGCTTAATTTTTTCGTTAATGATAACAATTTTTATTCCCGTTCAAGTTTCGAAAAGAAATTCTACTTACAGAAATGTGCAAAACACGGTTTGAAAAAGTCTTGGCATTCAAAGTCGTAGTATGATAACAAGAAGTGTTCGAAACTTTTCGGTAGCTCAAATGTTATTTTGCGAAAACTTTACAATGGTCTCCGTGGAAATCAATAGCAATCGATAGAAATGAGTCGAGCTTTTCAGAAACATCGCTTTTAATCCCAGCTTCGGCCAAGTGAATGACACTTCTCGTTATACGAATTTTTTGTCTTGTTTGGAATCATATTTCCACAAAAGTTGGCTAATTTTCATCCAAGATTCTTAATTTGTACAATTTTCATCGGTGATGAGAAACTGACCGACTGATCATTTCTTTGACGTGAGCAATGTCAATGCATTAATATTTAATCAACGAGGAAATTTGAGCTTGCATCTAAAATTAACTATAATAATTAAACATCTTTCACCGTAATGATAAGATAAGAGAAAGATTTTCAAATCACGTCTCATCCGAAATTGCATTATTTATTTCTTCGTCGTAATTAATTTCCGAGACAGATTATATTTTGTTGTAAAAATTTTGCTATTTCAACCTGGGATCAAATTTTATTTAGAAAAAAATGTAAGATAAAAGAAATGTGTAAGTGAAGCAAAAATAGAATTTTTACGAAAATATCAGAGTTATTTTTAATATGCAAATATATGAATTTCTTCTATAGCGCCAGACATAAGAATAGTCGATGAGGCTGGTCATCAACTTCAGGATCGTTATTATAAAACAGGAAGCGTTATTGAGCTTTGGTGTATAGTGCGACCGTCTCGTCCCGGCTCCAGGGTACCCTATCCGGTCTGGAAAAAAAATAACGACACACTACCGGAACAAGTAAACATTTATCACACGAACGGGTGAGCATAAAATGACATTTTACCTTCATGTGACGTTGAACTTTTGCATCGAAATATTGAATATCGTTTGTTAAAATTAATTCAATTCACAACGAACTTGGCGCTCGATGAATTCGTTAGGGCGTCTTAGCTGCACTCAACATGTACATCAATTTCGGTTTTGCAGATCCAATAATGAAATCGTGACAGCATTTCAAATTAATCACGCAACAAAGTCTGACAGCGGGGAATATCTTTGCACAATTGGTCAGTTCAGTACGAGTCTCGTAGTTATACATGTTCTCAATGGTAAGTTATGCAGCCGTCAAATATTTGCTCATCCCAAGTTCAAATTTGCTCGGTCGACACTTTAATTTTTCAATTCGCCTTCTTTTTTTTGTCCCCCTTTTTTTTTTTTTTTTTTTTTTTTTTTTTTTTTTCATCATGTTTATCCGAGTATTTTAGTGTTTTCATCAAAAAATGTCACACAACTAACAATCATCCACCGTCTCATTTTGCGCTTCAAAAGTGACAGCAATTTTCACGGTAAAAATGACCACATCAATCTCTGACATTCCGGAAACGATCATTCCCCGGTACAAAGTACAAATTAGAGATGAAAGTTTTAATTTTAGTTTCGGAACTTTACGGAAAATAAATCTAGTTTCTGGTTTTCTAATAAAAAATACGCGGGAGTTTCTAAATGTTGCACTTTTTAACTTGTTCGAGATAGTTTGAATGAAAACGAAACACAATCAACATGCAAAAGAGAATATTAAATATAAATTTCGTAAATATAAAACGTTCAATCCGCATTGTAAAATTAATATCCTTTCCTACAAAGCAAAATTTTCATATTTTCAAATTATATAAGAAAGTCATAACAGATTATACGGAAAATATTAGATTTAACAAAAGTTCAGAATATTTACAATTATGAATATTATTTTGTTACAAAACTTACATCTCCAACTTATTATTAGTCGTCGTAGAAACTCATTTTCTTCCAACTTTATAACACAAACGAACTGCTTCAAGTTAAACAACGAACAAAAGAATACAATAAAACCCCAAGTGACACAGATTCATATGGTCTTAACCGAGTTTCTTCGTTAAAGCTAAAAATACGTCTATCGGATGTTATCGTTACATTTAAAGGAACAAAAAGGATGCAATTCTCATTTGTATAAAAAAGCCAAGAATAAACTTTTCGTTTGTGTCTGATGCAGTGCTGGGTGAAGGTCAGTGCTGGGTCCACGTGAATCATTGATCAGTTTTTGAAATTTTCATTTAAATTCATTTTAATTTGTAGTCACAAATAATACTACACTAAGCGATATTACAAAAATTGAAGAAATACAGACAACCATCGTATCTACCAGATTTTGACGACACTTAACACAGTCCAAAAGGCTTGAACTGTGATTGTATCTCTTCCTTAAATAGCGTCAGCATCCAACACATCCGAGAATTGAAATTTTCCTCAATGTTTGTCACATTGACTAAAGACAATTCTTTATCGATTTGCATTACTTTTTTGCCATCGTTATATTTTTCCCAATTCATCAAACCAGATCCTTCCGGAGTTGGGTTACTGATAAATGAAAAAATCATAAAATTTTTAAAGATTTTTTTTTTTTCAAAAAAAATTGTTGCAAAAAAATTATTTTAATTTTTATTTGAAGTGTATTTATTAATAATAAAAATGTTATTGGCTTACCCGGTTTTTGCAAAATTTGTCCACATTTTCGTGAACTGATCAAGGAGTTCGTATTCATCGGTTCCTTTCTGATACTGGTTTTCAACGAGGTTCGAGTAAAACATGTAGAATAAGTCATCTCCATGTACACAAGCTGTAATGAGAAATTGGTTTTCATGAACATCAGTATACGACAAATAAACATTATACAACAAGTGAAATAAAAAACAAACCCGATTCTTCGATCTCAAAAATTTCTTTCATCAGGCCGCCTTTGGTTCGATATTGGAAATAGTATGCATATGTTGGTACGTTGTGCTGGGAAAAAAAGTTGATCGACGTCCAATAACTGAAGAAAAACATTAAGTCGGATAGCATCTGAAATCAAGCCGCGTTGTCAATCAGTTTCGCGAATAATAATTATTCGTATTTTATACGTTGCATTCGTACCTGAGCAATGCCAGGTTCTTTTCCAGTTATTGTTTTGTTACCAACGTAGTGTTCCAACATTAAATTGATACTGTTATTTAGATCCTTCACCGAATCAGAAAGATCGTTCGGAAAGTTTTTGAAAAATTTAATTGGATCCTTCATTAAGGCCTTTTCTATAACTGTGTTACAAAAATTTAATTTAAAAATTATCCAATTTCTAATTTTTTTTTATTTCAATTCCAATTTTTGTGTTACTTTTTCACAAACCTTTGGCAAACAAGTCTCCTTCGTCAGAATTCACTCCAATGATTGTCGGTACTTTAATGAAATCACCCTTGAATATCAACTTGTGCGGATGATCAGTAAGAAATTGTTCCACTCCCTCGATTTTTTCTTCCTTCGACGGCGTGTACAATATTGCGTCCAAAAATATGTTCTGAAAAAAAAGTCATTCGAAAAATTCTGACACAATTTATTGTAAACTAATTGCCAATTACCGTTCCGTTCATGTATTTGATTAGACTTTCAACAATTTGCTCCGGCGTCATTTTTTCATTCAACTCTTGAACAATCGCAGCTGGGCCGGTTGACGTTAAATTGAACAGAGTTTTAGTTTTTTCTATGGCTCCGGAGGGGTTGCCATCAAAAGCCCAGATATCCATGCTGGATCCAGATTGTTGAATGGCTCTTTTGAAGAGACCTGGATAGTAATACCAAGGTGATCAGAATGTATCAAAATATAATGTCTTTATAATGGTATTGAAAAATTCTTTACCTTTACTCATGGGTGATAGAAGTTGATACGAGACGGAAGCCGCGCCTGCACTTTCGCCAAATATGGTAATTTCGTTCGGATCAGCCCCAACAGCTTCTGCGATAACTTCTTTATAAAATCGTATCGCTCTATTTTGGTCCTTGAGTCCCATGTTTCCAGGACAGGCTGCCGTTCCCGCATTGAGGAAACCTAATTGCAAAACAAATTGAATGAAAATGTTGTCCCACGCAAATGTGAATTTAAAATGACAATCGTGCTCACCAAAAGGTCCCAATCTGTAATTTACAGTGACCAAAACGACGTCTTCCTTTAATAAATAGTCTGGACCGTATAACAAATCATCGCCACTTCCAAAGAGAAATGCTCCTCCATGTATCCATACCATTGAACTCAGAGGATTCTGAGATTTACGATTTTTTGGTACATATACGTTCAAGTAAAGGCAATCGATGCTACCGTCAAGTTCATATTTGAACATATCAATACTAATGCAGCTGTTTCCAAAATCGGTGGCATTCAAAACCTTATCACCCCATGGCTCGGCTGGTTCAGAATCCTATCAATTTGAATATTATTTGCTCTGTATGATAAGTTTGAATATGTAAAATGACCTCATTTTGCAACAAGATTCTGAGAGAAGATTTTCCGAAGTGATGCTGACGGGATTACCCATTTGTTAGTGTAAATAAATAATGATACATGATAAGTAGCAAATGTATCATTTTCAATTATTTAATTAGTTCCTGTTTGCATGAAAATCTGAGAAATTATCAGCAAAACAAGTTCTGCTTGACAACTTTGACAGTAATAGGTTATTATAGTCAAGGTTCGCTTTTTGTGATTGACGTATCGGTGCAAAAAAAATTATAGCACTGCTTAAGTAGTAAACAAAAGTTTAATTGAATGATAATGATCATATGTGTGTGTACCATTTGATTACTCATTTAATTTGGATAAGTTCGATTAGAAAAATATCAAAATTATTTAAAGAAAAATACAGGTTGAGATAATATTTACGATTTAAACTTTAGTTCACCAAATTAAATTACGGTGAAAAATAATTACCCGAAATTTGCTTTCGTCCGTGAGCTTTTTGGCATATGGTATCCCTCGGTAAGCGTAAAAATCAGATTCATCGTATGCGTTTTTTTCGACCGTTCCCCTGATTTTGCCCAATTTTGTACTGATCTCGTGAAATTCTGCAGTCGCGCTGACTATTAGACCGAGAAGCAAAACTGTAACCTTTGAATGTAACATCGTGACTGCGAACGCACCATTTCCTTCTAAAGTTTTTATTCCAATCGTTACGCAAAACTTGAATGACATTAAAAGCAGTGAACATAGGCATTTTCACAGCATCATTTTATAACGTTTATAATTACTTTTTTTGAAAGTATGATTCGACATTTATATCAGTTCTCAGTCCCGGGTTTAAGAATAATCGTGACCAAATCTTTTTCACACAAACAGTGGCCATTTCATATTAAATTGCATTTTTTATTATCGTTCAGGGAATCCCAGGGAGTTTATATTTTCCTGAATGTATAAATTCTAATGAAAATATTTTACTTTGCAATGTCAGGTTCACGCGTGAATATCATAATTCTGTATTGTCATTAATTATTATTATTCAGCAATATTATTATGATTGAACCAAAGGTTCCAAGCAAACATTATTTTGTTGTCCATCATAATATTGACGTCATGAGTAAGATAGTTTCGCAAAATGGTAATTTATTTAATGAAGTGGTAATACGGAATCATGAATATATTTTTTTATTTCTGTTAATTGAAACTTTGACTTCTTCATCACCGCGTTTTATTGCCTTAAAAAAAAGCGTCTTCTAATTAAATATTACAGCTCCCAACAGCCCTTAATGATTGATCGCGAATTATTATTCAAATGAGCTTTAGCAAAGCGGCAAGTCACTTAAATGTATTTGTTTCGTTATTTAACTTGCAGGAGAAAAGCAGGCGGCTGTTCATCATGATCAATGGAACGCGGCCATGGCGATCCGATTTGACTTCACTGCATTATTCGTCGAATTCATAATTTTCCTTCTATTCCGGACTTCGAGTACCTTCGTTTCATAAAATAATAACCGAGAAGTATGCACTCAAATTTATACGCATCGCTACGTTATGTAAGTCTTTCCCAGAATATCGGAAATCTTATGTTGAATCACAAAAGCGCGTCAAAGTAGACTTTTTGTATATTACTTTCCCCGATGCTTTATAACAAAAATCTGTGCCAAATTGAGGTTCACGATTCACGTTTTGTATTAAAAAAGTGAAAACGAGTTGAAACAACTAAATTACTTAACTTGCAACTCAAAGTTAGAAAGGGAATCTCGAAGGGAATGAAGAACCAATTCTATTTATTTTGATATATTTTTTTATTAACAAACGTGATTTTTTAATAACCACCATTGTTATGTGACTTTCTTGAACGTGGATGCAGAATTTTCAATATAATTTTATAAAGTTCAAATATTTAAGATTATAAAATTCTTTTATAATATTTGTATTCATCCTTTACACTTTTGTAATTTTGTTGCGTTACAATAATAATAATTAAAATATTGCATTCAGTTATACATTTTGAATGAAGATAAAGCTCTATTTCAAAACATAGAAATTTAGAGGTAGAGATTTCCTTGTATATAAAATTTCAATGGATTATCATATTTTTGCAAGAGAAGAAAATTTGAATGTTGAAAAATTACAAATGATCTACTGATGTGAAACGTTTTCTACTCATCATCGTCTAAAAATTTAAAATCCTTTTCACCGTGTTAAACACAATGTACAACGGACTGCGTTCATAATAAACTATTATAATAAAATTAATTACACTTACCAGCATAATTTTAACTGGAAAACAAATTTTTTGTACATTTTGAATAATCAGACATGTTCATATAACTACAGCTGTCACGTATATTTATCATTATTTATTAAATGATCTCATGCATTTCAAACTAGCCATAAATCTCATTCAATATTGGTGGAGTTTGAAAGGACGTTGAACAATAGTCTTTTTACTTTGAGCGCATCTATCAAAGTTCATTAATAACAAAGGTTGTAACAAGTATAATTTGTTGTTATAATTTACAAGCGATCAAATTATTTGCATCAAATCTATTAATTATTATGAAAATCTACATTCCAATAATGATGTTAAATGTGATTCTAATCGTGTGTGTAAAGTGGACTGTAAATATACGTTAGCAAACTCCAAAGCTCTAATGATAAGTTGCTAAACACTGTCATAGTATAATAAAAAAAATAAACATAGGATAAAAAAACCATAGTTGTTATTACAAATAAACTCGTGTAAAATATTTTATTTATATTCCAACAGAATGTGTAATTTATAATAGTGTAATAAAATTACTTAAATTGGATTTTTGATTTGATAATTTTTTTTACAACTGATGGCCTTTAATTGCTCACGCACGAAACAATATATAAACTCTAATTTTCAATAGCCCTTTGGAGAGTTGCTTTTCGGTTTGGTTGAAAATATACGCAATGTTGAAATATTTAATTGAAACAGAAATATAATGAAATTAATAACTTTTTGTAAACAAAATATTTTAATTGAACGACGCCTGAAAGATAACTGATTGAATATTTGTTTGAAAATTACAATGGCGCATCGGAAGGTTCCGTTTTAATTAAACTATACAAACGGATTCCGGAATTCGTTTCAACCAAAAAGGCCTAAATAAAGCGCTTGGAATCAAAGCAAATAACGACCAACGATAAAGAAGGCTTCGATAAAAGGATAGATAAATTTCAAGATCACTTTCACAATAAAATGAGAAGCGTATAAAAACGAGCCGTGCGCGAATTGTGTTCAATCCAGAACTTTTCGCTAACAATGCTGGTGTTTTATAAATTAACGACAATTCATATGACAGCGCTCGGAACTTTTTTTTCGTAATTAATATAAGCTGCATACCACTGTTGTCTAGGAACAAATTAAATTAATAAAGTTCTCAAAGCTTTTGTAAGTATGTACAAGAAAAAAAGCCAAACAAACGACAGCAAAGGAACCATGGGACCGACAAAACTAACTGAAACTAATGAAATTTGGAACTTGTTTTAATGTCTCCCCATTTGCATTCATAATTTTTCGTTTCATCGTCTCTCTCTCCAGCAACTGCATCAGATTATGTTTTATGGGCGCAAATATTGTCTTCATTTTTATTACGTCAATTTTTCGAAGCAATTAAAATCGATGCGAAAAAAAATTTTTTAAAATTAAATTCATCTCAACTGGAGATTTTTTTGTTCTTTATGAATTTAAATATTCTGCCAGAAACAGTTTTGTGTTTTGTAGGGCAATGTGCCATTACACCACCGTCGGTAAAGTCATCAGTAACACTCAAACGTATACCAACTGTAGAATGTTCTTGATAACCATCAGTAAAAAAGTTTTCTTTATTTAGAACAAATAAATTACTTTTTTTCGGTATATATCAAAAGCGCCAATTTCGTTTTATCAGTATATCATAAGCATCAAAAAAATGTATCAAAAGCGCCAAAAATATATTATTAAAAGAGCCCAAAAAATTTATTCAATTTTAAAATTTAAAATACATTTTTACATTGATTTAAATTTTGAATATGAATGAAATCAGTCTCAGTTTGGAAAAACGAAAAGTTTGTAGGCAAAAATTTTACAGCGGCAAATATTGTATTTTGGAATACCTCGATGAATGTGGCAAAACTTTTTTTTATTTCTCTTGTATTTCTTGTTTGACATTTATTTTACAGTTTTGATAAAAATAAATTTTTTGATATGATAAAACTGCATCCATTGCAACAGCAATATCTGACTGGTTGTCATCTGCAAGGAGTATCACATTACAGATATCTTCATGTATCCTGATCATGGGACTGTAAGGGAGGAAATTGTCAGCACCCCAAGTGTTAACAGTCAATGCATACATGTGACTGACAACATAATCAATTGTCAGACCAATATAGGATGGTCGGATTTTTTAACAATCATCACGTTTCATGATTTAAGGAAAAATTAAAATATAGCAAATTCCTTTAAAGAAATTATATGTTATTATTCTGTTACATATATTATAAAAATATTTCAAATTTACATAAAAATGAATTCTTGAAGATAACAAGAATAACAGCTGTCAAGTAAAACTAAAAGAACATGAATTGAAAATTATATAAACAATAAAAAAAGAGACAAAAATAAAAAAAACAATCAGGATGTAAAAGGTCATGGGTGAACATTACGATTTTAAGCATTAGAACAAATACGCCAGGTGTGTTTATTTATTCAAACGTATGATACAAGTTATAAATAAATACAAAAAAGACTTTCGCAGGATCGAGACGGGGCTTAGGACTAGCAGTTTCATGTCGGAAGATTTACAAGATCATGTATATTTTTGTAACAATTAAATTAAGTCGATGTCTGGATTTTTTCAATCGTTTGGAAGTACCACACAAATGAATAGCCCTGCCCTCTCGATCACCTTTCAATACTTTTCGCGATTATCTACCAAATACATCGGTACACTGAAAAACAAAAATTCATGCTATGCTTGGCGACGATTATACTAATCTCTTTCGGTATATTTGATCCGACGTACATAAATAGCACAAAAATGATTAGGACTGAATTTTGAATAAAAAAATTTATACAAAATGTTGAATTGTTTGTAACCTAAAAATTACGACATGATATACGAAAATACTTTTAGGGAAGGCAAGATTTACAGAGCTTGGAGAGTAAATTTAGTCCCGCATCTGCATTCTTTTTGAGAAATCCTTAATGCGCACTTTCGTTATGAAAAAACACACATCTGTCAAACAACGGTAAGACGACAACAAGTTGTATATAAGTTTTTTTGTTTGTTCTGAAAAATATATAAAATGTAATGCGTCGAAGAGTAATTGATAACACGAAGATCATAAAAGCCATTAATACTATAGTAAAACGCTTTACGAAGAGATACAAAAGTCGAGTAGAAAAGTCTACAAATGATATCTACAAACATCGAACACAAAATTTTGCGGTATTATAAGAAAAGGCACATCGTCTACGATGCCCGCTCGACAATTGTTAAACAATGATGTCAGCAGTGTAATAATGAGGGGGATATTATTTTACAAATAGATATCGATTTGAGTCAAGACAAGAGACGGTCATGCGCACCGTTCTGACTAAAAAAGAACATAAGTTCATCGCTTACAATGAACGAATTACAAAAATATCGCGCAATTTTATGCGTAACTTTGAAACTACGACGTGATTGCAATAAGGGTCTTGCGGCCAAAAGACACGCGGCCATGGCACCATCGGTTGATTCGTTTTTTCCACTCTCGACTTGTTCTTAACTCTGATAAAAACGTTGGTTCAAGTGGTGACTGTCTATTTCCTCGAAACGATCTTTTTTTCTTGGACACCGGCCATCTAACTTTTTGTATTCGCCAAATTCGCAACCCGGCTTCCCACAGGTTTCATTTTGAATGCAACTGAAAAAATAAATTCAATAATCATCAGCAATTTGTTCCAAAGTACAATTCTCTGAAAAATAGAAAAAAAAAATAAAAAAGGTCTTTCAACCTTGAACAGCAAAGTGTTTTCGCTAACTTGATAGGAAAAGAAGATGGATTCGAAGTGTAAGTGATCTTTTAATCATGTTTACTCACAGGCGATCAGTAAGTGAAAAGTAAACCTTTCCTCGCGATGCGCGGATGCAATTTTCGTTCTTTTCGTGGCAGTTGCAGTGGCACTCGCCTTTGGATGTGACCTTGGGAGCGAACAGCGAAGGACATCGGCATCTGCAGGTTAATTATTACATAATTACAGGTTAATAAATCGACTCAGATTCCATCCAGAGGGGCAATGAATTTGCGATAACGGGAAAGTACCGACGACGCATACGATATTCATCGGAGAGTGTTGGCATTCGGGTCAAAGATGAAATGAAGCATGTTTGATGAATCGTCCCAAATCGTACGGAACATATCAATTTTTGATTTCTGAATTCTGAATTTTAGCTGTTGTATATTGTTTTATGTATTTACATTTTCTTTTTACGTATGTAATTTGTAATAAATTTGAATGGATAGATTGAATTGAAAACATTTTTGTACTATAAAATATTAAGTTCTTGAAACAAGTCACATTGAATTTAATAGTTGTACAAGATTCATGCTAACAATAAAATATGTCACAAAGTAAAACAATTTTATGACTCGAATATAATCTATTCCTCGAGAAATTGTGTAACTGATAGACACTTGATAAACAATTCGAATTCGAACAAAATAAATTCAAACATTATTACACATAACATTTTTTAAATTTTAGCGAAAACGATATAAAAAATTTTTTATATCGTTTCGCTCTTGCCAAACATCAGATACCGGTAAATGATATTTCACACTTACGATTTTCGCGGCGGCGATTTTCTGCTTTCCGAGATTGATTGTGTTTCTGTGTTCTTCTTATCTGTTGTCTCATGATCCGGGTTGTCCTCCAACCTTTTTTCGCGACACTCGCACTGGGTGTGGTTGTAAAACGTTAACTTCTCGACGACACTGGTACGTTGGACGACGTTTGTGGCCTAAACATAAACATAAAAGTTGATATTTTTAATATAATACGAAACGTTGCATAATAAAAAGTTATTAGATTCAAGATGGCCCCGTTGCACAACAAAAAGAGTGCGCGCGCCAAAGAAACAAAGAAACATTTCCACGATTTAATAAATTCGAAAGTCGGTGGCTCAAAATTTATGAGCAGAAGAAACGCTTATCGACATTCACAAGACTCATTTGCAAAAACCTGTTTGGCGTCGTTGCATTTTTCACATCGACGCGAAAATTGTAATTGGAAATTTCGTAAGGAAAGTCGCCAACCTGCAATTGTGCTGTCAGTGGCCACTGATAAAGTTGTCAACGTAATTTTTCGGTAAAATTTTTCCGCCGTGATTGACAAACGTTTTTCTCGGATTTATACGACGCCCAAAGGTCGATCGCGGTAAATCATCCTCCGGCGAATCATGCATCGCGTGACCAATATTCGTTCCCAGAGTACAAAAATGAAAATGTTTAAACATTTATTATCCACCCAAGATCCATCAGGGATTTTTCAGAAGAAAAAAAAAGGTGTCCGACAAATACAGGACTCTGATTTGCGAAACTAGTTTTCATGTAGTTGACACGTTCTGTGAATAGATCAGAAAAAAAAAACTGGACGACAGTCTTGAAACGATTACTTAATTTTTGAAAGTAATGTTTATCTCATCACAACGTGTCGATCGAGCTGAAAACTTGACGAGAATTACACAGATTATTTAATGAAACGATTTAATTTTCAGCCGGTGGATTGAGTTGTTCCTTCATAATCGCCAGCTGTATTCTAATCGAGCGTGTCGATTATTAATTCTCGTTACACACTAAAAACATTATACTCCCGCCTGGTTCGAGTGTAGGGCCGTTGAAAATTTTACCGATGAATCATTGCAGACCAAATAATGAGACGATTACGGCGCCGAAGAGTTGGACGCGAGATCATTATGCAATTAATTTTTACGATGAATTATTTATGAAGAAATAATAATTTCGTTATTGAGATAACTCGAAAGATTGCCGAGTATCAGCAAAGTCGTGGAGATAGGTAGTCGCGAGTGTGTTTTCCTATAAAATTACTATAATTTCATTTATGACTCAGGTAATTCGGCGGGATAAACACTGTTATTTGTCATACATTGTGGTGTAAAAATGAGCGACCTTATACCACCCAAGTTTTGAATTTTACCACACACAACATTCTTTGCCCAGTTTTATTTTCCAAAATCAAAGTCACGTGGATTCATTTTTGAATTCAGATTAAAAAATACAAAAAATTGTTATTTCATCTAAAGCAGCTTTAACAGGACAAAAATTATTTGACCGGTACGGGAAGTAAAAATTCGTATAATACAAAAGCAGTTTTTGTCAATTTTTTGTCAGCCCGTTATCATGGTCGGCCAAGCAGCATTATAAATGTAAATAACCCCGGGTCCGTGTACACGGGCGCATATAAAACGCACGGCAAAAACCGCGACAAAACAAAAGATGTGCAAAGTTCAGTTAAATGTACATTTTGGAAACAATGTTGTTTAATTGAAGCAAATGAATAGTCAACGAGCATCACAACGGAAGGTATTTGTGAGGGCTCATTAGCATGCGCCGTTTCTTGCTTGCTGCCACTCGTGAATGAACTGCGACACACCTACGCGGATATTGCTCGCGAGTTATCATGCGGTACTTAATATAATAACTGCGCATCTATCGCACGTATAGAGTGCTTTAGAATACTCAACGAGCCGAGGAGCCGTCAACCACTACGAAAATCGTAAAAGCGAACAAACTCGATCGAATTCATACCTCCCTTGACGGAAATCCGGACATATTTGTTTTATACTCAAAGGAACATAAACTTTTTAACGATTTTGCCGGAAGTCTGTGTTGTATCTCGTTGAGAAGAAAACGCAGCAGATAAGACCTCCATGTCGTGAAATGATTTTCATTATAAATTATATTAAAAATTCCTGATATCAAAATCTCTTTTGGATGCAAGTAACTTTAATTTAATCTAACTTGAATTTAAATTTCAGAAGGTTTTGAGGAAGTTTTTTCAGTACCTCTATTCGCATCCGACAATTCAAAATGTTTACCAGGTGGTGATTAACAAGCAGAGGCGTTTTAAAAAAAGTCAACCTATGAATATGAAGAAGTACGCATTCAGAGATCTTGGGCTTATCATACACAATTGGTGACTTATTTTGGTGCAGGTAAAAATAGAACTTTGTGCGTCTGGCTTGCAGTCTGACGTTTCATTATTCGTCCATGATGGTGACTAACAATCGCCCACTACGGATTCAAGTTGTATTTATAAAGACAAATAAATGTTAGCCAATTGTAGGCACAGTTGCATAAGAAGGTTTAGATATAGAGATGTTATCTGTGCAAATGCAATCTAGTGCGTAATGCATTGTGGTCTGGTAATGTGAAACTATAGATCGAACCTTAACGATTTCCTTTTTGCGTTGTATGAATTCAAGTGGTCAACCCAAATTCCAACACATGTCAAAACCTAATTGGTTCGGTCTTTGTCCGTCTGATATCAAGTAGATGTTTTGTTTAAAAATGTTAAACTGTTTTAGAACAGCGTTGAGTTGAATTTCACTGATGTAGTCTAAACAGATCTAAGATTTCTCATAACGTCAGCTGGCAATCTGTCAACAAAAAGCTTCGTCTCCACAGGCGCTTTCTTGGGACTCACCATACATTGTTAATCGGCGTCTCATTATCTGACGATGCAGAAATTTTCACACAGTCAGTAAGGTGTAGTCAGAGCAATCGGGGTAATTGTGCCAGGTGGGGTAAATGCGACACTGAAATGCATATTTTGAAAAATAAACATTCTAATCAATCTAATTCAAAATGAATTAGTGAACGTGTTTTCGACAGTGTCACATATACCTCGCCTGTCACAATTACCCTAACAAGAAGTTATTCATCTTTTGTTTGAACAACGAATTTTTTTTTAACATAAATAAAAAAAATGTATGCAATTTATCAATATTAAAAACCTGTGTCATTTGTTCCTGTTTAACATCGGAGATGGAGGAGAAATTTAATTGCACTTCATTAGCCCGATGTAAGATGGAAACTGGTTTTTAGTAAGTAAAACAACTACTGACAAGCGCACTTCCTTAATCGAATGATTATGGCATCTTCGGTTTTATGTTTTAACTTAAAAGCGTGACAGTCGACGAGACAGGAGTTTCCTCAAATTGTTAGAATTCTCTCTCTCCCAGCCTACGTTGTGAACATAAATAAAACATGATATCTCTTCTCGAATATTACTTATGTTTATGTACCATTTATGTCACGTTCACTTAAGCGAACAAACAGGAGAATGAAATTTTTCTCCCATTCCGAATGGTTTTTTTTCTTTTGTCAAATATATATTTAAATGACAACAAATAGTACAAAAACTTGTTGCAGCGTTGGTTTACGACCTTTGACCCGAAAATTTAATGGCGAAGCATAAATCAAACTTTCAACTACCCAGCTCGACAATTTTTCTAATCCTCAAGTTCTTGAACTATCTGGCTCGTAATTTATTGACTCGCCAGATCAAATCGAACAGTTGGGATTTTAATTGCACGACCTTTATTTGTACAGAGACAAGTGTCACTCATTGGCGAACTGACAATGCTAGCAAATTGAAAATAATTTAGCCATCATCGACATGTCGAGCAACAACAAGGTGTGTCCAGCGAGATCCGCTGTTCCAAATGAATGATTGCTAGAATTTACGATTGGCGCGCTCGGAGTGAGTTAGAGCGTGACTAAGAATCGCGTCGAGCATTTTCCAGCGGATCGACACCGGATTCGGGCCCAGTTCGCACTCCGTGGCAGATTTTTCATCGCTGGCTAATGGCATTTGAAACGCCTTTTACAGCTCAACATTTATTAGCAACGATTCTTTCAACGCACGTTTAATGTTGGATTTGTATTACTCGTCCACTTAATCGCAAATGCGATTATAACAGAAAATATGATACGGTATGTATAAGTACTCTAATCACTCCATTCAGAAAATTCTGTTGCAGTTGAACATCAACATTTGTTAGGCCTTCGTTAACGATGAAAAATTGTAACTTTCAACGTTGTATAGAAACTTATAAAAACTTTTATAAAAAATTGTCACTTTGTTTTTAAAAATTTGGTCGTGTTCTGTTGTTTTACTAACAAAACATGAACTGCGCTATCCCACGTTTTTAGATGCACATCGTCGCCGTTGTAATAATTTTGCAGCCCTCGTAAAAGTCGCGAATTATTACGAATATTTTTCATTTCTGTAAACATCTGTACTACTCATATTACAATATTAGCATGCGAATAACAAAACTGGACTATATGAGGAAATGCTACTCGCTTAAAGTGGTATAAAAATACATACTAATTTCATTGTAAAATCTTGGCAGTCGGATCAAAGGAGTGACGATGAAGACATAGCCATTTCCAAACAGGATTTCGTACGAAAATAGAAATATCGTTCCATATCAATTTATATCTGGACTAACAGTCTCTTGTTTTCATATAGGTATCAGTTTCACGACAACGTTGTGCAATTTATTATCGTGATCCCTAGAGCGAAATTATGTATTCCGGGTAAAGTGCATGGTGATTTTTTTCTCGAAAAACTGCAATGTAGCATATTAATATACGTTGTTAAACGTTAATTCGGTGTGATGTAATAGTTGTATTTTTTCATGTAATTTTAATTTACGTCGGAGTTGAATAAGTAAAAGTATAGTCAATCATTAAAGCTCTTAAATCTTTCATCACACTTGCCCATCGTCGAACGTGAAAATACCAATTAATCTTTGTTTGCATTTATTCATCAATAACTATCTATTTAACACCATGCGTGCATTTCAAGTTAAAGTGAACCTATAAATCAGCCATATCGACGAACGTCAGATATCGCAGATTTATCAGAATAATTGAAAATTAATCATATACACTAGCACTTGTTTTTCAATAATAATCGAAATCAATCTGTGTCACTGTATATCCAGTTCTATATCCTATGTGCGATAACTACAAAAAATTGAAAGAAATTAAATGCTGTAATTTAATGAATCATAAAAAATGCACAAGTCTGTAATAGAAATGTTTATTTTTGCATCTGAGGTTAATTATTAAGGTTGAGTTCTAATTCTATGGTATTTTGTAAAAAATTGAATAGCACGCGGTATTAACGGAAATGTAACGACAATTTGTTTTACAAAAAAAAGGAAACCACGATTCGAATCGACTAGCAAAAATTTATGTAGAGCGCCCTCCGTAAGAAGAGATTTTCTCCTGATAATTTATTTAGGATCGCGTGTGAAGCGGTCTGCTGGGAAATTGCGCGTTGCGCGACACACAATATACTTGTCTAGTCGCGAGAAGAAAGGGACGAATAAATACAACTCTTTCGATTTTGTAATTTATTCTGATCGTATAACGAGACACCTTGTACCATGCCAATGATGCAGCCGGAAAAACTGAACATCGGATCAACCAACAGAAAGATTTTTTTTCTCTGTAACGGTTTTATTTACTTAAAAATAAGTATAAGAAATTTTTTTTAAATAAAAACTTCTTTGTATAAAAGGTTTTAATTACTCAAGATAAGAATGCATTTGTGAACTTTTCTGGAGAATTTTATTAAATTTTGTAAATTTGGTAATAATTTTTGTCGTAAAGATAAATCTGAAAGAATTTAAATTTCATTTTATGACCAGTTGAAATCTTGCAATAAAAATGATATTAATTTGTTTGGAACGAAAAGTACAGCGGTATTTTTTAAGATCGTGGTATCAATTTTGTCGCGCATGAATCTGACATCTAGATTGCAAATATTTTCATGACCTGAACTTTACTTTTATTTAACATACTGGCATGGATAGAGAGCGCATGATGAAGAATGCTTGAAAACATTATTCTCATACAATTTCTCCGCGCAGTTTTATGTAAGTCAGTCGTAAGATATCTGAGAGGATTTTTAATGTTCACACCAATGTTTTCGTTTAATGATGCGATATTTCACAATTTTGTTCTTTTAGATAAAAGGTTCAGTCCAATCATGCTTAATAGATACGTCATCCCACTCAAATTGCTTGTAACTAAATTTAAAGAGTGATTATATTTTCTATCTAACTCAAAGTAATTTATTCTAGCTGGATAATTCTTTACACTTAATAGGTTGTAATCTCTTTGAACTAGTGTTTGATAGTGGAATATTTTAATAACACCCTCAAGGCATCCTGCTTTTTATGACTTTTTGAAACTATCTAATATTCCGCATGCTTTCGAAAAGATTTTGTAACTGATTGTTTTATTTATTTTATTTAAACAATCTTATAAACAATATTAATTTCGAAAAAAACTTGATATGGTATCAACAAATAAACACCAAATTTTGTCGCATTTTCATAAACATTAAAAGTAAAAACTTGACAGTTTCAACACTCCACTTTTTATGACGATCTAAAAAACTCGTTTTTATAATTAATGGAAAGACGTGAATAAAAACGTCCAAATTGCAAATAAAACGTCCGAAATTAGCGTATTAAAGTTATCTGTCCGTCGGAGATTTTATGCGATGAAGTGTTACATCGCCAGGAAAGTCACTGGAACGCCGCGTCGTATCGAAATGTATATCCGTACTTGCACTGCTTACTGAAAGTCGGTGCGATTTAAAAGTCAATGGCGATCCGATGGTGAAACCAGTTTTCGTCACGAGCAAGAAGAGACGCCTGACTCCGTCCCTCGGTGTGCCCCAGAGGAACTTTTGTGAATGAAACGATCGTCATCGTGGACGCGCATTCATTGAACCAATGTTCCTGCTTTATTTTTCTCCGCGTTGATTTATCGTGATCAAGATTTTCTGGACGACCCAAGTTCAGGAAAGTTTGACCTTAGTTCTGCTTTCTTTTTGTCACAGATCCAACTTTTTGTTCACGTGATTTTTGCGAATTTTAAAAGTAAAGTGAATGCTCGTAAAGTAACTTTTGTACATAAAACTTCAAGAAATAAAATGTAATAACAAAATTATGTGGCCGGAGGATCAGTGGTTTTCAATGATTGACCTGTACATGTTCAAAACGACATCAATAGATCTCCATTGACTTGCTCTTATGCGCTAATTGATAAAACTTCCCCCGAACTTTCAGATCGGATTTTTGTCGGATTAATTCAAAAACGAAACTGGTTATCCGAAGATCTCCTGATCGGATTACGTTGAATAAGCGACGTTTAATTTCACGATGAATACGATGTGCAACTAGATATCGAGTTGGGAAGTTTCACTGCGAGATTGCCCAACGATTTCTTGTCGATTCACGCGTGACGTCCGAAACAATACAAGCGTTGTCACCCGAAGAAATCGTGTGGTATCATCATGCGCCGTTGTTTGCTGGCCTTCTTCAATCGCCGCTGACTGTGAAGTTAATAGCGTTTAAGCCAGGCTACCATTACCACCCACGAACTTGAATCGACCCATTCGTAATTACTGAAAAAAATGGACACGTTCGTAACTCCGTGATAAATTGGCCGATCCCCGAGAGTTCTGCGGGACGTCCTACGCACCGTTAATACCACTTCCTTTAACTATTTTTGAAATAAATCGATAATTCACAATTGATTTTAAACATTGCGTACTTTATTTTTTCTTCTCGGTGATTCATCTTTATTATTGTTAATTCCATCGATACAAATTTAAAACCGATTTGGCCGATTTGTCATATCAACTTTGTTGCAATTTATTGTTTGAACGATAATGTTTTATATTTAATTGAATCTTTTCTGTAAATGACATAAGAAACGACAGTTGCAGAAAAAAAAGTTTCAGTCGTAATACAATCTGATGTAACATGCACACATAAAGAATGTTTTCCATCTGAAATTCATATTTCTTCATTTTTGTGATCCATACGTCAGTCAACAAACTCGTATGTCAAATAAAAATAACTCTGTAAAATTGATTTTTCGAGTGATTATTATTTGTTTATGTTCAGGTTAATTATCCCACTGGCTGATAAAATAAAGAGATTGACGAGTGAAAATGTGAACGTAACACGCCGCCGCTCATCAATATTACAAATCCCAAATCAATAATTATGGAAATTGATTTTAGAACTCAACGGTTAAACAATAAACGACGTAAATAGGTCGTGCATTTGTGTTCAGTGTGTCTAATTACGATCGAACGTTACGTTCATTAAGATTCTATCGGGAATATTCGCGTTTCGTAATCGGCGTGCCCGCAAAAGAGCGATGTCTTTGCGAACTTCGAAAAGCCAGTTCGACCGCCACATTTATCTTATTCGTTGTTCCATTGAACGGCGGATTGATCACTCGGTGATTTCTCAGAACACACGACAGCCGATGTCTTTATTGTGGAAAACACCGCGCACGCGAGAGATCACAAGGATCACGAACGCCTTCGAACGATCACGAAACCGATCGTGAAGTATTGGCTCTCTGCTCTCAGACGTACACCCGACGCACAACCGCGAGCTGCAACGAAAAATTGCGGCATTCAGAATTCGTACAAATTTATCCGATTCTTGTATCGCGCATTTTTTATTTTCTTACAAATTATACTTCCAACGTGATTTGTAGGCACCGTCGCAATTTCATTCGAAAACCTGAAATGCATCATCTTGCGGGACTGTAATGCAGCGTGAAAATGAATAACAACCGCAAGGCTTGTGGTTTCTTGAATTATTGCAATCCATTTAGTATTCGTTAATTGATTTCAACGGTCTTGTTTGCGCTTTACTTATGCATGTCAACTGCATGGTACGTGCTCCATTTAAATAGTTTCCCGTTAAACTAAATTGTAATTAATGCCAAGTATAGATAAGTACGTGCGTTTGTGAAAGTGATTTGAGATTGGGATACAATTAATTCGTCAACTAACTACCATTCTCACCTCCAAACTATTTTGACCAGGGGCTTATAATCCAAAAAAGATTGCTAAAGTTTTTGCTTTTAAGTTCAAAAAGTGAAAGGAATAAAAAAAAATTGTAACAAAAGAAGTTGGAAGATAAAAAAAGGAAACGCAGGGAAAAGACGAAAATTGTTGTTGATGAATTTCGGTTTTCGGTCAGCCGATTTGTATCAATTATAAAGAATTCATATTATTTTTAATAATCGCCGCTGTTTCGCAGAATGACGTTGGATGAAAAATGGCACCGATCGTGCGAACTCAATACGTCAAGATTAACGAGAAGATACTGTTGAATATCGGATGCGACACACCCCTATCGTAAATCCAAGCTCAGGTTGAATCATTTTGTAGTGGCCGCCATTTTGCATCAGCCAATAACAATTGTCCTGAATAGCTGGTACGTCGATGCGCTAATGTATCGGGTAAAAAGTTGAGCGCATGAAAAGTTCAGGGCTGCATTATGACGGTAATAAATCGCAAGTCGGTGCGACATGATACGCAGCTTGATAAATAGAAACTGTGCATGCAGAAGTGAAACCGCGATAGCGGCCATGTAGTGCCGCGACAGTCCAGCGCTCGTGAACGCTGTGCGTTCGGTCTGCTTTTTGTCCCGACTCTGATGATACATTTCAGATTCCGATCAACATATGTTGATCAACGGACGCCTATTAATTGGAAAGTTGCTTGACTTTCCTTATTAGAGAAAATCCATTTTCTTGTTTCATTTTTATATCTCGTGGGTTTTAAATTCGTATGAAATTTTGCGGTCCAGAGTCGAACCGATAAAAATGACGTTGAAAAATATTAAGAAGAAGAGATGTAAAAGAGAAAACAAAAATATAAGATGTGTTTCGATGTCAAAGAGTGTACCAGAGTATGTACAAAGGGATTTTAAAAAATGGTATCGCAGTGCCTCGATTGTGTTACATCCTGTATCGCGCGCGACTTTTTATTATTTTATGCAGTAACATAAGAGGCGTAAAGTATTATTGGTAAGATGTGTGCGTCATCATTATCGCCTACGCCTCAACTAAATGTGCAAGCGCAATTGAAACCTTTTTCGCGAGGGTTCTTACATGTGCGAACAATAACACGGCATATGTTTATCGGCGCCCACGTTTCAGACGGTTTCTGCCAGCGGTTTAATCCACCTGTTTAGTTGATTGAGACCATGATCTTGATCTCAACAGTAATTCAATATTGCTCCCTTATCTCCATACATTTCAAAATGATTCCAACTTACACCGAACTAAATGTAACTTATGTACATTTCTTTTATCATTACGCAGAAACATGCATACTTATAAAAAAATACAAAATGTATAAACCAAAATTTATTACATTGAATCACCATTCATAATATTCTCTCTCGTTCTAGAATGTTTATGTTTAAGTCACGCTTGTTAAATGCCGAATCATTTCTTTTTGCATTGTTTCAATAGGAAAATGTCACAAAGACCAGCTGTCGCAGTTGGTTTTAACCTTTTCAAACTACGTGGGTTACACCGACCAGCCATTCTCACGCCTAACAATAAAAATGACGGATGCCTTAGTGGCGCAATGATGATTAAAATTGAAAAATAAAAATCAAACGGACAATCAATCACCTGCAGCTACTCTTTTGTTGGTTATAAGTCATTTGCGTAAGTGATTTGTCTCATAGCGTGCACTTTCCGCAACCATTTTCAAGAACCTAAATGCATGCAAATTGAGCCTGCGCTCGCTTCGCGATATGAGTGTGTTGCTTTTAATTGTTTGTTAATAAACAGACTCTTAAAGCAATGAGTTTCCGAGAAGTAATTATACCGCATTCGAATTAGTCGTAGTTTTCATTTGTTTCAAAGGTGACACATTCACGATTGCATAATACGTATAAGGATTAAAATAGCCGACGACAATTATTCCTCGAAAGTGCGCTGCGAGCTTTCAAATTTCACGTGGGTCTATATGAATTCTAATAAATGAGATTTTCGACAGCGATGAAGGAAATGAACTGGAGGGTGCAAGTTGGTCATGGGTGTCACAACCTTCGTGGTGAAATCGTGAGACGCAGAAAAAAAAGGTTGAATGCGCGTTTCCGTTTATTCGTTCTCGATGACAAGGAAAAATCATTCATAAAAGTTTACCAAAGGCAAATATCAACTGCCGGTTTGCAGTCTGCCGAGGAAAGTTGTGCAACGACGTGGAAATATGTGTGATATTGAATTTCCAGTTTAATTTTCTTGAAGAGTGCATCGAATTTACATAACTTTTGTCAATGTTAAACTAGTTTTTGCAGCTGAATCGAATTCACTTGATATCAATGAATATGACATCTGAAAATTTATGGCCTTTTGATAGATAAAAATGGAAGGACCGCTGTTAGAATTGAAAAAAAAAAACATTGTTGATCTTTGCTTGTAAAAACAGCTTGGTATAAATCAATACATTTTTTTCTGCAACTTTTTATCCTTGAACGTGTAAAACAGCGAATCGCTTTCCTGACAACAGTATCGGCTTGTGATATTCTCACAGGCCATTGAATGACGATAATAAGTTGCCACGGACATCGTCAAATAGCGCGGAATAACTTTTCATCTTTTCAAACAATGAACTATGCTAATGACCCTGATAATTTATACAATCAATCAGCATGTTTTGTAAATCCGCATTCGACTTATCGCAACTTCTACGTCTTATCAGTAGATTCAACGACATTGGATTGTTTTTTTTTTTTGAATGTATAATAAAAAATAAAAAAGAGAATGTCTCTCGTCCTGGCTTTGCGAAAAATATAATTCAAAATTTTAATATTCGTTCAGCAAAAAAAAAGGAAGAATCGCAGGATCCGGATAAATATACACTGAGACACAGAGGCTACAAATTAAGGAACGCGCGAGCCGACAATTGTGATTGATGGATGCGAGTTTACTCGGGCCGCGCTTGTCTTCAAGTCGTTTTATGACGGCTGCAGCTTTATTACTGTGCATTTAGACGGCCTCACAAGTGGACCGATCGACGATCGACAGTTAACAAAATTTGTGCTTTAAAGCCACACCTTACACCGTTTATGGAAATTTTCAGGCCGCCCAATTCACAGCACGGCCCTTTCATTTGAAAGTTCACGATCCTGCAAACATTTTTGTAAAATTATATTCACATTTGATATTTAAAACTTCTTGAAATATCATATTATATCTTATTTATTCCGTATTATTAATTCATATTAAAAATATTTGTATTAAATTATAATGAATGCAATTTTTTCAAATTGCAATAGAAATATATATATGAATATATATATATATATATATATATATATA
>JAPYZS010001469.1:0-22859 GCA_030522925.1 Trissolcus japonicus | reverse complement strand
GATCAGACCTGAGAATGGACCTGATTCGACAAAATGTTGTCTAATCATGTAGAATGATAAAATTATGTAGAAAAAAATCTGATTCAGTTTTAATATTACATAATTCTCTCAGGAGGATGTCAGACACAAACTTGATGTGTTAAGAATTGTGTTGAAACTCCTGTGTTCAATTGATGCTTTTTCAAACAAACATATTTTGAAATGTATATGTTAATTGATTAGGATTATTATATATAATGTATGAAATTAAAGTATTTAATATTATTAATTTATTTCTATTAATCAACGATTCATTTCTATCTTTCACTTAGAAATGAATAGTTCTTTTTTTCTCCGAATGTGAATTCTCTAAAAATTTAAAATAAAATAAAAGAAATTCTGCCTGATCATGTAAAATCAGACATAAATCAGATAAAATTTTATAAAATTTGTCATATTTTGACCTAATCAGGACTATTTCCAGGTCTGATCAGACCTAGAATTTTTTTTTCCCGCGGGCAGAGAGAAATAATTGAATCCACAGATTCTAAAAGGAGACTTACGCTCGAAAGGCCTTTTTTCAAATCTAATCAAATCTAAAAAGTAATGAAAAAATTTTTGGTTTCAATATACTACAAGTGGCTAAATTGTTTGTTATGATCTGAAGAACAACTTTGTCACTTAAAGTATATTGGAATCAAAAATTTTCTCGATACTTTTTATATTTGAAAAAAGATCTTTCCTGCGCAATTCCTTTTTTAGAATTCGTGGGTTCAATTTTCAATTTCTTCAAACCTATTCTTTGTATTAAAACATATTTTAATTATTAATTAAGTGTTGGTATTCCATTATAATAAAAAAATCGTTTTTTTTTAATTAAAAAATTAAAAAACAGAAATTAAAATAAAAAATTAGGTAAAATTTTTCAAAATTTAAAAGACCAGATTCAAGTGTTTTTATCATTATTTGCATAAAATATTGTCAATTTATCTGATAAATTTTGTAAAAAAGTTTCTTGAATCGCGTAGTACACGAGTGAATGCTATCACACTTTTACACATGGTGCTTTGTTGGTAGTGATAATTTCAAAATAAAATATTTTTTTTACCAAAGAGCAACAATTTGAGCTGTTTTCATTCCCTTGGTGCAAAAGTATTTTTTTAATTGTGGAGGATCTCTCGGTTTTTGGAGACCTATTTTCTTTTTTTTTAACTTATTCATTTCATAATTTATGCTCTTTCGAAATGAATAATTGGTAATTGTCATATTTTAAAACTAATTATTACACAAATTTTTTTATTGTCATTATTTATCAAACTTTTAAAAATGATACAATCAATTTATAAATTGTATACTGTTAAAATTATATTATCTTCACTCATCTTTTGCCTTTCTTATTTATCAAAACAATACAAAAGAATCTATGCACATAGGGTCCCATCCCATTTAAATTTGGCATCTAGAATAACTCGGAAAATTAGCGTTGGAGGAAAAAGTTAAGAAAACAATTTCCTTGAACAACGTATAGTGCCAGTAAACTAGCCTCATCAAACTGAGAAATATTTTTCATGACATTTTTCTCCAACATTTATTTTCCGAGTTGTCGTGGTGCCAAAATAAAATGGGACACCCTGTATATAGTTAAACAGTTTAGTATGTTAAATTCATTCATCAGTATATGAAATAATAGATTTAAAATGAATGTGAACGTTTTTGACCTAAAAATTGAAATATGTATTGAAGAAGCGCGATATTGCTAAAGAATATGAAAACATGAGCAATGTGCGGCCCACTCGCGCGTCCGGCCCTGATGGCTGATGATTGGAGAAGCGAGCGCGATGGTATTGGATTGGGTCCGTGCACGCTATATGGTAGGGAGCGAAAGTGAAGTCAACGCCAAGAATGGGCAGCAACAGCCTCGGTCCTTGACAAGTGTCTCTGGCTCCAACACAAGTATTTCTTCTTGAATATCTTCGCATATGCCGAGCCCAGTGCTACCACGTAGTTTCATTGACAATTTTCAATTTCTGACATAAATCACTGTTAAAGATTTCTTCTGGCCCTTCGTATTAATAAATCAGTTAGCGTACCCTTCGGGGTCGAGTGTTACGAGCGCCGCGGAAAGTGAACGCACAAACATGACCAGGAAGCTCAGCAAGTTTCTCATCTTGTTTGATAACACCAACTTGTTGTATTTCCCAGGACATTTTTTATCAGGAAGAATATTAATTGAACTTGATGACGAAGCATAGTGAGTATTTACCATTTTTTGATACGCAATTTTTTTAGTTTTAATGGCATAAGAATAGGAATACGATTCGCCATCATATGTATTGTTATTTTTTTGGTTCAAATTTACTTTTAGTAATTTCATATAGTTTCTCAATACAATTTAATATGTGTCATTGACACTTTTACATATATGATTTGGTATACAATACTGATGTATATATATTACACATATTTTGCATTTTGATTTCGAATAATTTGTTCAACGTAATTCTATTTCATGCATAAACATATATATTTTATTTTATAAGTTGAAATATGTAAAATATTGATATTAATGAATAATGACAATGAAAAAAATTGCGTTAACCATATTTGAATTTTTTAGTGCTCAATTTTATACATTTTAAGTTTCATCAAATGAAACGCAAGTTTTATGTATTCTATATATTGATCTCAATAAGTAAATCTAAACATCATGCACACATATTGAATTGAGTATCATCTTTTTCAAGGGCCGTCTCGTAGTCAAGTCAAATTCCAATCAGGGAATATTATATTTAATTTTTTATTTTTTAGAAAAGTTCGTGCCTTGCGTAGACCCATATGAGTGACAAGGAAATATAATAATAGATATACATAGCTTTGTACAAATTTATTACAAGAATAATACAACCATTATATATATAAACACAAAAAGTTATGTAATATTGTAACATCAATATCGCATCGCATGGCAAAATAAAAGTGCATAATAGCACTTTTGAATATAAATAAATTATATGAAATATTCAAATATGTGAACAAACTTTCTTTCTATGAAACAAAGCAATTCCTATATGCGTATACCCAAACAACCAGTATACTTATTCTATTACTATTTAGTATGTAGGTACATCATGCAACGTCACTGCATAATCGACCCATGACGGCATCTTTTTCTTGATTTTTTATTTTTTGTAGTCAATAGTCAAACGGGACAAAATTAGAATAATGAATTTCGTAAAAAAATTCTTTAGCAATAAAAAATGCATTGGTAAATTGAATTAATATCAAGCATATATACATGGAAGCTCACATGGAAGAGATATTATGTAATCAATTAATACGGTCCATATATAATGACCTGAATAAAGGAAGGTGCTATTAACCCTATAAAATACGTTAGGACACAAAAATAATCACGCCAACACAAATTTGTAATGATTTCTTCATACGTAGATTTGCTCTATTCGGACTTCTTTGTCTTGTAATAAAAATCTCACTCGTTACCTCTGTCGATGCAGTCAAAAAGATTGGAAAGACCAAGAAACTTTTTATAATTAAATTTAAAGTTTCCATCGAAAAAATTTTAATTACAAGTGCGTAGAACGGTGATGTATATACAAGGGAAAAAAGGGAAAAAAGTCCAGGTCTGATGAGACCTGCAAATAATCCTAAATATGCCGAATTGTATGAAATTTTATCTGATCCTTGTCTGTTTTTACATGATCAGACAGAATTTTAACGAATCAGGTCTGATTAGACCTGAAAAATGAGTAGACCTGATTGATGATTTAGGTCCGGTCAGACCTGAAAATGGACATAATTTGTTAAAATTCGGCATATTTAGACCTAATCAGGACTATTTCTAGATCTGATCAGACTTGAAAATAATAAGAAATAATAAAAAACTGGCAAAGTATCATATTTGGTATGAAAATAACAAATCATGTCTTTGTAATCATAATATAAATTTAAAATATGTTCATATATATTCTACATAAATATTCTCTTTATGTTTGTAAATACTTATAAAGTATTTATAAAGCGGCAAATTAATAAAAAATTTATATACATTTTATCGAAATAATATGCTATATTTTTTTGTCCCTGTGGGTCTTTTGACGGATAAAAATATGAGGTGGAAAATTTAGGTATTACGAAATTGTATACACTATATTTCTTGCAGTGTTTCGGGTTTACACTTCCATGTAGTGGGTGAAGGAGTTGTGCGTGTAAGGAGTCAACGTGCAGAGAGGGTCTATGACAAGGAAAATTACATTGACTTCCGAATGAGACTACTTGGTGAACCAGGTAACGTTCAATTAGATTCATCATTGATATTATTTTGAAATTGAAGGGACTGAAAAGTAAAAAAATAGACAAACATTTGGAAAAAAACTAAACAGCAATGTATTGCATATTTTTGAATGTTTTTGAGTGTTCATGAGGTATTGTTTTTCAAATTTACTTTGGAAGTTGATGATAATAATAATGCGCATAAATGTTTATAAAGGTGAAACTTGTTGACAACTTTGAATCCGTTTTTCTCAATATTCACTTCTGATTTAGTGGGAGTTCGGCTGATTTTTTTCTAAAGGTGAAGTTCAAGAGGTTAAAAACACTGCCCATGGAAAAAATCTATATTTTTGCTTACATTTATAACAAAAAATATCGATTGTATCGAGGGAGCAAAAACGATCCCCCTCAGGGTGAATTGCCACCCTCGACGAGAGGGTGCATAATATGCTATTTATAGTAAATGACTATCACTCGCCAGTCTTTTTAATTTCATGACGAACGCTTATTTTATTGTATTAAAAATTGTTCTTTAGAAATGTCACTTTTATAAAAAGGAGGTTGTTTTCAGGTGAAGGGCCATCATTGTTATCCCCAGGGATCCACAGTTTTCCTTTCAAACTAGGGTTACCATTGGGTCTTCCATCGACTTTTCTTGGAAAACATGGATGGGTGCAATACTATTGTAAAGCGGCTCTCAGAGAGCCAGGCGGGTTGACTCACAAAAATCAACAAGTTTTTATCGTTATGAATCCCATCGACCTGAACTTGGAGCCTCCAATTCTTGCGGTATTCTGAATTGATACTTTCTTAATTCACTTAATTCAACTTTCTTAATTAATAATAAGAAGTGAACATCCTTTTTTGAGGAATTTTTAAATCTTGATTATTGGTTTATTATGAAAAGTGAATTGTTATGCAAGTCGTATGTCCTTTCAGCAACCTGCAAGGCTCGAGGTAGAGCAGCGTGTAGGTGTTTCTTGTGTTTCTGGCGGACCAGTGTTTTGTCGCGTAAGCTTGGACCGAGGTGGATACGTACCTGGTGAGACTATTGGCATTTCTGCCACTGTTAGTAATCGAAGCAAGGTAAATTATAATTAAAAAAAATTATTACAATTTCCATTTAATGCTTTGAATGTTTTTTTATTAAAAATTTAATTTAATTTGAATTTAGGTAACGATGAAATCTACGAAAGCATCACTCACCGAAACAATTCAGTACTTATGCAAGGGTAAAGTTCTTGCAAGTGAAACAAGAGAGCTCGCAAGCGTATCCCGAGGAAAAATTCGGCCAGGGGAAGGCGAAGAGTGGCTTAACGAACAAATGTACGTTCCACCACTGCCACCTACGAATCTTCGTGGCTGTCATTTGATTAATGTTCTTTATCACATTTATGTGAGTATTTTATCGTATAACAATTTTATTTTCTTTTCGTACATATATATTTTTTAAAAGCTTTGAACCATGAACTTTTCTTTTATTTTAGAACGTAAATCTTAAATAAAGGTGTGTAATTTAATGAATGATTTTTCTTTCAGTTTGTTATTAGTCCGAAGAGTTTGGATAAGGAGATCAAACTGCAAATACCGATAGTTTTGGCCACGTATCCCTTGAGGCCGGAAGGTGCTCCTGCGGGTATAGCACCTTCAAAACGAGGAGCACATTATCCTTCGACCCTGCCAATATTCCGACCATGGCTCGATGATAAAACTCTTGATGTACAAGATTAGACCATCAAAATATCAATTTGCAATTTTCATATTTATTCAAATGGCGTGTCAGCTTGAGTACATGCAAATGTCTTTTTTAATTATTGTACATTAAAAAAAGTCTGTGACTGAACTAATAAATAGAAAAAAGGTATATGGAATCCATATACTTTCCTGGTTTTACCATTCAGTCACAGAAATATTTTACAAATGAAAGTTATAAGTGAGAAATGTTGCATCTTTTATGAAAAAATGTTTCTACAAATGGATAATTTATTTTACATTATGTGAAAATGAAAAAGTTCAATCAAAGCACGATTCTCAAAAATTTTAATATGTAGTAAAAAATTTGAGAAGAAAACATTACTAAGTCAATAAAGATCAATCTTAGCAGCTTTAGAATTCAAAGTAATATAAATATATAGAACTGATAGGATTAATGGTATGAATTAAATATGTTCTTGTATCAAAATGCAAATAATATTGCTGTATCAGTTCGTGTTCACCTGCCATATTGTTAAAGTTGATTTTTTTATTTTTAATAAATCATTTAAACGTTTGGTATTTTTTTCTTAATATAAGCGAAAGAAGTACCAAATATAACTCAGTTCATGAGTTCAGTTGCTGTTTGAGTTTCTCCATTACATTCTCCTTTGTTGAGCCAGAAACTATTACGGATTTGTGACGACTTCTAGAACCCTATAATATGATATTTTTGTGTAACAGCTATTCTTACATTGAATATCGTGTATATGATTTATTATATACATACTTTATCAAATCTGACATCGGATTTTCTCACTTGTAAAACGGTTGCTAAATATCTTAAAAGTTCTGCATTGGCTTCACCTTCAACTGGAGGAGCTGATATAGCAACTCCGATGGCTTCATCAGTAATTCCTAAAAATACGTATTTATTAAAAAATATTTTTCCGTAACTTTTAAATATAAAGTATGTTTTTATTTAATGCATTTATGTATACCTGTTATATTATTGTGTTTCGATCCTGGTTTTGCCTGAATTGTTATAACTATGTTTCCTTCTTTATTAATTCTAAGAGGGCCTTCAGGTACACACTGAAATTATAATGAATAAAGTAAATATTAAATTAAGAAATAAAAGGTGTACATTTCGTTAATTAAATAAACTAAGTTTTTCAAATGATTTCTCGCCAAACTTCTTTCATAGAGACATTTTTTCGTAAGAAGTCTTATTGTGACAGCAATTGGCAACACTGTGTTCCAATATCGACGTACTTCATATCGAACAATGTCATGTTTTGGTTTATCGTTATTACAGGTGGATTGAGTATATTCTATATTACAAGTAATAAAATTTATCTCGAATTTCGAAGTGTCTGAATTTTATCAAGTTCGAAATTTTATTGATCAACGGTAAGACTCATCACTCGGTTTTCAATTTTACTCACCTCGGGTTCCTTCAACTTAGACTCATTGGATTTGCTCTTTGCTTTTTTTGATGTTTTTTTTGACATATCTCGACAAACCGTAGAATTTCCATTTATTAACAATCCTAACAAATTAATTTTTCGATTGACAATCATACAATATGATATCAATTAAGTTTTCATTACAATCTGTAAACATGCAAACTCCGCACGTATTTATGTTCTCTAACCTTAAATTTGTTCGTCAATATACATTAACGCGATATAGAGATATTTATGGCGGGAAATTACAAGACTCATCGAATCAATAGACATATGTTTGATGCATATTCTATTATTCTACATTTAAATTTAATTAGATACCTATCATTTTTATCATTTTAATTAAATTTCTATTGTTTTTATTTTTATTAGAAAAAAATGCCGAAAAAATTTGTTGGAGAAAATAGCAAAGCCGTAGTAGCTAGAGCACGAAAAGCTGCTGCTAAAGAAGCAGAAAACACAAAAAAAGCACAAGAAGCAGAAGACAGACTTTGGAAGGATGACGATAAACAAATTTTGAAAAAGAAGCAGAAACAAGTAATCATTTAACATTTCATTTTCTTTGTATTAAATGCATAAATGTTACATAAATTTGCATACAACATATAAACGTTTATTTAGATTGTCATTATTATTTGTTAATTTATGTTTTTTTTAAACTGTTCATGTTCTATTATTAACATAAGATCATTTTTCAGGAAGAACTAGAGAAGAAAAGGCAACAACAATTAGAGAAAAAGGCTGAAGCAAAAGCACTTTTAGAAAAAGAAATGGCAACAATAAAACTAGGTGCCAAGCCACCGGCAATCAAAATTACAAGAGCAGAAATACAAGCCATAACAGAAAAAAAGAATCTGGTTTCAGCGAAAAAGAAGGATGACGAAAAACTTATTGAGGAAAATCTTAACAGAGTTATTTTAGAGGGTGAAACCGCACATGGCATCGATGAGGCTATTTCAGTCTTAAGGTTATATTTCATATTGTGAATAAATTATCTCAATTTAATTTCGAATTAACATTCGTCAAAAACTATTTTTCAGTGTAAAAGATCCTGAGATTGATAGACATCCTGAAAGAAGAGTGAAGGCAGCTTACGCAGCATTTGAGGAAAGAATGATGCCTATAGTTAAGGAACAGAATCCGACCTTGAGATTGAGTCAATTAAAACAAATCATCCGAAAAGAATGGATGAAATCGCCAGAGAATCCACTGAATCAGAAGTTGTATAATAGATAGTTAATAAAGTACTAAGAAAGTATGTCAGATCACACGAATAATAAAATGCAAGATCTGATACAACAAAAAGATATGGTAATATTTTTTATGATTTGTGCTCGAGTAATAAATAAATTTGTAAACATTAAAGACGTTTTAATCTTTGGTACAATTTATGAAATCGTACACTCTCTAAGAAAAACCATCTATCAGAGGCACATTAATATCGTGCAAAAATGACGATTATGTTTGGCACACATGACAATATTTTCATCGACGCAAAAATACATTATTCAAATTTATGCATATACAGTCTTTTTTTAATTTTAAAATATAATAGAATAAGTTAAATATCTGTATAGACAATATTGATGACTTAAATATAAAAATTAATTCAAACTTATCATAGAATGTAATTATTTGAATTGAGTAAAATATATTTTGGTTTGTCAACAATTCAATACACAAGGCAGTCTCATAACGCGATATACAAAATTGTCAAACGTGTGTTCTTTTATGGGTTAGTTAACAATAAATGCCGTGCAGGTACATAATATTTTTCCTAATTGGGCCTATTTCTTGTTCTTCCACAAGTCTATAAAGCAATGTATCATGTGGTTTAACTGATCGGGGCAGTCCGTCATTGGCGAGTGTCCAGCTGTTGGAATTGCTTCTAATAATGCCTTGATCATTGTCTGCAATAGAAATAACAAAAGTTAGTCCATATAAAAGTTTGAGGATTTAGGGATTAATTAGATTTGGAGATGATTGGCACAACTTTTGCATAGCTTAAAATATAACTGACGGTCAGTTGACCTAAAATGTACCAGATTGGGACTCTATTAGTCATAAGTGTTGTAGGTATGCGGACTATACGATGATATACAAACTTACACGTTCCATTTGACATTCTTGCACAAGCGACACACTATTGTCCCTGAGGCCATGAATGAGCAGTGTTGGCGTGGATATTCTTCTGTGAAAAGCATAGTCACCGTTAGGCCAGACCATGCCTTTCAGCACGTATTTCATATGTGACGGCCATTCTTGTTGAGTGCCTGGAGCGCAGTAAGGGTGCTGGTGACCACGCGCCGAGTAAAGGATATCCCGATGCAGGCCACACATGAGCAGTGGTGCGAGTGCTGCTCTCAAGAAACAATGTCCAACACCCTCTGAGTTGGGCGGTGCTAATGGCGTTGGTCCACCACCAGATATCAAGATTAATTGACTGATCTGGCTTTCATATTTGGACGCCAATGACGTTGCAAAGCTGCACCTGCCAACATATTACCATTACAACAAATAAATTCGTCTTGCGGTTCTAGAGGCTGATTTGTTTATAAATAATTCTTATATTTACCCATAGTTGTGACCAACCAACACGCACTTGTGTCCTGGTTTTAGTGCATAATGATTAAGAATCACGTCAACATCCTTAAGTAGTTTTTCGAAGTGGTAATCTGTCGACCTGGTCGAAGCGGAGCTGAAGCCATGACCCAGCATGTCCGGAGCAATGCAAGGATATCCTATACTGGAAAAGTAGTTGAGTTGGTGTTGAAAAATTTCAGCCGATGAACCGAAACCGTGAAGAAAAACAATTGTAGGTTTGCGATTGTTGTGCATAGCCACTGAGCTATCAAGTTGAAGTTTTGTATTGTCAGATTGCACGGTTTTCACTGTTTTTTTATTATTCTTTTTTGAGCTCAGACTAGTGGCTAGCTTGTCTCTTATGGCAGAAACTGTTCTATTCATCTTTGCTGTAACATTTCGTGTACAGGTTGCTCCACTCTCGTCTGTCAATTCCAACCGACTATTATCAAAACTGTGTCTCACGTTTCTTACATCAGCTTCACTTTTGATATCCAACACACCACTTCTATTCCCTTGTTCATCATTGTTGAACAATTCATGAGAGTTATCTCCGAATACTGCTATTTCCATATGCAAGTCTTCTATACTTTTATCCAACCCGTTGGTCCCCAGCTTGGAGTCTATAATTGCCATTAGAGATTGCTCTAAGCTATGCTGTTGTGCCTCAAGTTCCACAGTTTCTACACTGTTTATTCCAGAGTCAACATAATCAGCGTTTGGTTCTGAAAAATTGTTTAGAGCATCTAGGTCACTTTTCGAACCCACGAAACCGGCATTAACATATCCCCCTTCCATTGTGACATCTTTCTTATCATAATAGCAAAAATTGACTTGAACATCCGCAGAAGGATCCATCGCAGACAATACGTGAGCAGTGTTACAGAGGATCTCTTTCAATAAGTCATTGATATATTTGTCTAAATCGCGAGTAATTTTCTCTTTTGTTGGCTCCACGGGCGAGGTAGTTCGCAAATTTTCTAAATTCTTATAAACACTCTGTTCGATTTCTTCAATATTCTGTCCATTCATTTCAGCTTCACAGAGACTCGTTCGGATACGTTGGATTTCGTTACAAATGAGCTGTTCTTCAGTCATGCTGAGTCTGTTCGACCTTCTATATGAACATCTACAATTGCCAGATGGATGCGGCCTTTTAGACCATCTAGAAAAAAAATTGTCGTTCACAGATTGAGGTCCGTCATGCTTTGCATTTTCATAGTAAACGTTGTCTTTCACTGGGGGACATATTATTCTCAGATGTCTTCTCGGTCCTGCATCAATGAACTCGGAGTCTATTATCACAACTTCTCCAGGACTGATTCGGTTTCGATTTCTCAAGTGTTTGTAATACTTAGTGTACCAAGGCAAACGGTTTGGTTGGACATTTTGATGAAGGTTTGCTTCCATCTTAAAAATACACTAAAAGCAGAATAATTACAAAAATAGTTATTTGTGCTGCTGTTTTATCATCATTGTTTTTGTGAGTGTATGCCTGATTTTATTTTGAAGGATTATGCTCAAAGGACTAAAAACTTTGCCCTATCAAATGAAAGGCCGAACTTCTTTCATATTACCTATATAATGAATGTGACTTTTAGTGAAGTTGAGTGTAAAAATTAAATAAAATTATCTCAGTTAGTCTGAATTTTCACTCACAGTCCTCTATTAGGTTCAAATGTCAAACAATCAATCTTATTCTTCTTTTATAAAATTCAATTAAAATATTACAATTCTACTATTCTTGTAATTTCATGCTACTCATAGTTATTTTGTTTTTACAATTCAACAAAAAAGTTTCACTGTCATTCTTTTGTTCCGTTAGGTAATTTCTATAGCTAATAAAAATTCTTTGCAAAAATGAAAGTTCCTCTGTTATGCATCCTTGCTTGTAGAATAACTATAATTCATATATAGTATATTTCGTCTTTTATCATTGATTTATTGAATCGAAACGAGGACACACTTTTTTATTCAAGAAATGATACGGTTAATAATTTTTCCCTTGATTTTCTTATAGCACATTTTGCGATTGCACATAAAGACTAAAGGTTTAACATGGACAAAAAATACTAGATATTTTTATATTTAACATAAAACGACTAATAATTTAGATAATAAGTAACCTAAGTAATGTAATGAAGTAATATAGCAATCAAAATTATAGAAAGCTTTTATTCAAAAGTTACACAAATTAAAACTTTTCAAATTTGTTGCAGCGATATAAAGTTTAAAAACTAAATTTACAATGCACGTATTTTCAAGTTTCTATTGCACTGAAAATATATATCTAAAAATAGTTTACTATTTATCCAAAAAATATGATGTCAACGAATAAATTTCAACTTGATCTTATCATTTATATTGAATATCGAATAACATTTCGGAATAACATTTAACATTTTGGAAAATGAATGACTAAATTAAGAAAAAAAAATTCTTTTAGAAATTGATTGAAAAGTGAGATCGGCTGATCCCCACACACTCAGACAGTACATTGAGAATAAAACTGTAGTCACAACATTATATGTTGCTCTCAAACGCAGATTACTTGTTTTTAAGATAAGTTTTTATAGTTGGTTATTGATGTGTTAACTCAAAATAGTTAATTTACATATAGTTTTTTGTTAAACAGAAAACATGTTTTATGTACAACAAATGTTGAAAATGATTGAATATAAATATAAAACGAACATGCAAATATAGGCAGCTGTTCAAAAAATTAGACTAATTTTCATCAATATTCAATGTCTTATTAAATGATTAAAAGACTACTTGTTGGCTGTCAGTGATTCTCAGTCACGAAGTTGAGTTCACAGAATTATGACATTTATTGGGAGTCACATTCTTATCCACTTATTCTCGCATACACGAACATGTATCGCACCAAACAGTGCCCTCGATAAAGTCAAAAGAAAGTTTTAATTTACCTCTTTGATTATTGATAGAAAACGAGCGGACCAAAAAAGCCTAATTAATGTTTATGAGATCGATGAGGTTGTTCGATTGCTTTACACGAGACATCACTGGCATACACTTGCGTCATATAATTGAACAGGGCTTCGGAGCGCGTTCGAGCAACAGCCATACTGGCGATAGGACTAGAACGCAGGACGATCTCGTATAGTAGATGCTTCAAGTATTCCGCTACCAAGTGCGTACGGCCGCGGGACTGGTCTCGGAGAAAGGGAGGTGCGTTGCAACACGCGGGCCCCGTTACTTCTATTCGCTCACTTTGATAAGTTTTCCCTCTCTGTTGCAAGTCGTTGTAATGCAATGTTTTCAACAATCAATGTCGATAATTTTCTTCTATTATTTTGCAATAGTCATACCTACTCTAGCTAAATTTTAACAGTACCCCAATGACCATTATTGAGGTATGAGAAACAAATTAAGTGCGAAGTCTTTACAAATAAAATATTAAATCATAAAAAAAACAATGTTTTTTCGATTTCTCTCTAATAATTAATCTTAATAATTTTTAGACAATTTTATTAGGAAAATTTTTGGAATTTCTTAAAATAATTGGAAACTAAATCATTCACTATTATAGTTGAAATCCCGTGCTTCATACAGAAAATCTTGTTTTTTTGTTATGTTTTTTTCCTTGACTATTTGATAAATTTAATAAAAGTTAAAAAATTGTTGTTTGTATTTAAGTTTGTTGTTTTTAAAAACTTTTATAACAAATAATTATTTTTTGGAACTATAATCAACTTTGTAACTATATTTAATCACCATATATTACATTAATCCCTTTAGAATTAATTCCCTTTAGAAAAAGTTGAGGAGATCTCTGAAGTTAGTTGTATAGAGATGGAAACCAACTTCGCGTGTAAAGATTGTAGAAAGTAAGATCGAAAGATGTTACTGAATATAAGGTTTTATATTGTTATTATACTTATTGTTGAATTTTTGTTATTGATACAAACTTTGTTTTACTTATTGTGATTACTTATTTTACTTACTTATTGTAATAAAATATTAATAACCCTCTTTCTGTGATCGAAAAAAACACGTACACAAAATATGCATGTCCATGTGAATGCGCGGGCTTACTCTGAAAATGATAACAATTAAAAAAAATCAAAATGTTGACAGTTGTAGGTTACGTTCTGTTATTTGCTATTTAAGAATTAAAAAAGTAGCACTGTTGGTAGCACCGAGATCTCTCTCTTCAATAAATTGAGACACAAGAATTTGAGCACGCTCATTTTGGTCGAAACACACACAACCATTTTTGACGATCAACAGATAAATGGTTAACCTCAAACTTTCATATATTCTTAAGTTGCTCCAACGGATTTTTTTATTGAACTCTAATTTTTAATTATTTCATAGAAACATTTCCCTAGTAAAAAAGATCATATATTGATCATATATTGTCCATATATTATCGATAGATTTACAATATATTATTTTCAGCAGATCATATATTGACCATGTATTGACAATATATGATTTCTGAAATAATATATTCTCAATATATAGTCAAAATATGATTTCTAAAATAATATATTGTCAATATATAGTGATATGATTTCTGAAATAATATATATTGTCAATATATGTTTTATGTATGGACAATATATGATCCTTTTTATTAGGGAATTGTTTGAAACAAAATGCTTATTGACTACGTTTTATCGTTTTCTGTTTATAATTAACAAAAAGGTATAGAAATGCATCATTATGCTCAAATTAATTTTAATTTTTTCTAAGTTCAATTTAAAATATAACGTTTATTAATTCGAATTTCATCAATATTCTCGCCCTTTTTATTATAGACTAGTTGATAAACGCGCTAACCGCGTCTGTTGAATTTTAGATTAAACATTGAATAATTTTCTTATAAATGAAAAAAAAATCATTCAAAAATTCATTTAAATTCAAATTCAACTTTCAAAAAAAGAATAACATCAATATTTTATTTTTTAATATCACTTGATGTTTTTCGATGTTTAGATGTCATGACAATCACAATATAATGAGTTTCTCACGCTGCGACCGTTTTGATGTTTAATTATTTAGTCTAATAATTTATTTAGATTTATTTTGATAAAAAGGAGCAAGAAAGACAGCGCTTGGCATATAACACTCGTATTTTTGCCAAAAACATTGTAACTATTTATGCGAAATGTGATTCAAACTGCTTTTTATAGAAAAATAAATTTATATAAAAACGAAATAATATAAGAAACAATTACGAATTCAAACTTGGCTCGCAAGAAATCAGCCAATCAGGAAAGAGGAACGAAAGTGAACTTAGCTGAATGTTGCGATTAATCGATTCGATTCGACATATAATCCAATTCACTTTTGTCATCAAACTGTTTCTCTCTGGGACAATAGATTTCAAGGGCGCGCTACGCGCGCCCGTAAATTTTTTACTCAATTATTTTCTGTCAAACCGACCTGTCAAAAAATAAACCTCTGACGCATGAACTTGGTCAAGTGTCACACCCGCGGCCAACTTCAACGATGTCCTTAACTCTATATAAATAGGGACTAGGGCGCGCTATGCGCGCCCGTATGTTTTCCTCCTGTCAAATCAACCTGTTAAAAAATAATCCTCTGACGCATGAACTTGAACTTTAAGAATGGATACATTATAACACATATGTTTCATACCCACAGGGACAATAATATACATACAAATATATGTCTGATTTATATTTATTATATAAATAATGTATATTTGTTCGATAAAATTTATATTTATTTTATATTAAATTGTATTAGTCATATATGAAATCGAAACGTTTATGCAAATAATACATTTTGTTCATTTCAGATTGAATTTATTATTCAGATTGAATTGTTAACTTGTTTCATTTCAGATTGTTATTCAATTGTTGATTACATTGAAGACATTTTCCTGATTTTTATTTCGAAGCATAACATTGCCACCAACTCGTCCGTGAATATCTTGATAGGTTGTTAATTGGGTGCAAAGAAACTTTGGTTGTAAGTAACCTAAAACTAAACAAAACAATAAGAATTGTGTTATTGAGTTATATATACATATATAGTTTTCCAATATAAAATATATTTATGTGAATATATATTTTAAACATATTTAATTTCAAGTTGGTTTTGTGATACATCTTATAGACTGATGCTCGCCATTATGATACAAAGCCATCGAGAACATAGACATAAAGCATATGAAGTATTAACATATTGACAGACAATGGTGTACCACTAAAGTTGATTTATTATAAGTTGCTTAGTATGTGACAAAGAATTCAGATATTAGTAATTATTCTAATTATTAGGAACAACTGTTATTACATATATAAAATAGTGCAGCGACACGAATGCCCGTACAAAGCACGGATTTCCATCTAGTTATTATATACATAAATTATTTTATAAAAATAGGATATTTTCAACAATTATGTAATTTATACACTATAAAAGATTAGAAGTCTTGTACGCTTTTCAATTAACGAGATCTTTAAGTAACTAATAAAGTTAAATTTTATTGTAAAAACAGGCTATGAGTTATTAACATGCATGACTTTTGAAACAGAAAACAAAATAATTACTTCAGAATAACTCAATCATGTCACTCAATCATGAAGTTTGTCTTCAAATTCAATGTCTTATTTTTTATTATTATTTATTATTAAATAAAAAGAAATTATAAAATAATATATTTGTTTGCTGTATACTTTCTTTTCGAGGTTCATCAAGTTATAGTATATTTTGCACCAAGAGACGAAAGTGCGGGTTTCGGGGCCGGGTGTGCAAAATGACTGCCTGAGCGTAGCGAGGGCAGTCAGTACACCCGCAACTGAACCCGCACATTCGTCTCGTGGTACAAACGATATTTTTCACACCGACCAGCCCGAAAGTGCCGACTCAAAATTTTTCTGTCTAAAATCGGGCACTTTCGTCCCCGGTTTGGGAGCCGAAAGTTGGCACTTTCGGACCTGAGGTGTGAAAAAAAAATTGATATATATATATATATATCCTAAATCAGACAACAATAATGAAATCTAACTTTCCTAAAATAAAATTTAATCAAATTTGGTCAAGTAAAAAATTGCACTACATCAGATAAACTAGATATGCATACCAAAGGAAATTCCGGGCAAATAATTTATATTCTTTTCTTATAACTTAAAACATCATGTATGATCTCGTCAAACCATGTATCAACCTGTAAATTTTGTTTAATCACATATGTTTATATCTGTGGCTTATATCTACGTAATCCCAAAACACTTACTTGGTTATTCCATTTACCCATATATAGATATAGACACAGAATTTTATTCTTGTGACAGTTATGTATTATTCGTTATAACGAAGAATAATAGCTATAGCTATATATGATAATTTTTCAGTTGTAAATATCGCAGAATCATATACTGATCTACAATTACGGGCATCCAATGGACCGAGTAAAAATTTGTTGTTCGCTACTATATATATATATATATTCGCTTTTCACTCCCACTTTTTGCTATTGGTCTCTGGATCTCATACAATAAGTCTCTGGACTTATTGTATGCGTATATTCACTTTTTTCAAGTGAGCTTCACTTATTTGAATTTACAGAGAAAGACCAAAGACTAGTTTTACCTCGTTTAGATGTAACAGGTGGAGCGACAATTTTTTTCTTATGTGGATGTGGATCATAGTATAAATTTTGAACATACAATAATAATTCCCTCTCAAAATTTTGCTCATTTTTACCATATTTTGCTTTTACAATTTTTTGTTGCCCGACTGTAAGAAAATTAATTTATAGGTTAATTGTAGTGAATAGCTAAGCCTTGTTAATACAAAATTCTTATATTCTATATTTTATTTCATTTTACACGGTGATGGAAAATGTTACGAGACACTTAAATACACGGAGAAAAATAAGAGGCGAAAATAGTAGGTTAGACAACTTACCATAAAAGCATATACGTTATCCAAAAAACGCAAGCGCCCGATTATAATTTGGGTAAAACTCCGCCCCTTTGTTGTCTATGTGTGCACGCATGAGTGTGTGCGTGTTCTGAAATGAAAAGAACATTTCAAAACACGCACATACTCGTGCGTGCACACATAGACAACAAAGGGGTGGAGTTTTATCCAAATCAAAAGCGGGCGCTTGCGTTTTTTGGAAAAACGCATCTACTTTTTTGGTGAGCTGTCTAACCTACTATTTTTGCATGCTCTTCAATAGCTATTTTCGTATCTTATTTTTCTCCGTGCAGGAATGTGAATAAAAGTTATAAATTTATACTTGTAACTGAAACTGTTGTTATCAAAACTGAATCCTTTGTACAAGGCTAAAGAACATGTATAGTAAAAAACATAGATTAAAAATAACTCTTATTAAAAGCAAAGAACCGATTTTAAAAATACATATTTTTTTACTGTAAAAATATAGAAAACAATATTAACTTAAATTGTATTCGTATTATATTTTGCAATTAACCAGTTAATGATCAAAATCACGAGATATCCACTAAACTATCTCAAGCCTGGTTGTGCGTGTGATCAGTGAAAATGTACATTCTTTCATGTCTTTATTTTTGACATTAGAAGACGATGCGCATGTCTTTTATTCGAACCGTGTTATCCCCTTTCTTGTTATACGTACGCACTTCGTTGTGTGCATGTTCAGAATGTATTCGATTATTGAATGGTTAAATACCATATATTTTGTTATTTTTGGTTATTATTAATTTGTTATTTTTGTTTGCGTAAAAAATTCATTTAATTTTTTGTTGATATAAAAACGCACTAAACTTCCAATCTTTTTTGCAAAGAAATTGACTGTTCACCCAATATACGGTTGGGCACGTGGAGAAAATATAAACAGTCGCATTCTATTATATATGTAAGGATGTGAGGAGATTGGAGCGTTTAATATACAGCTGTTGATAAATCGCAAATAATAGATATTTGTTAATTTTGTTTTACCAGAATTCTGGAAATAATCTTGATATGTGGTCCGATTGTATTTGTTTTCGAGTTTTTTTACTAACTGTTTCTTTTCTTCTAACGACAATAAATCCAAAGTTTCATGTCTGTTAATCTGCCAATCGTCTATTCGTTCAGCATAATAGTTTTTCGGTCTGAAACTCAATACAAAAAATTTAGATAACACAAAATATGAAATGTTTAGAAATTTATTAAATAATGCACGTGTTCTTATTAATAATTTTTTACTTACATTTCCAGTTGATTGAATTTTTTCCAAGTGAAATTTTTTTGGTATTCCGAGGCAAATATTTTACAATTTAGCATGACTTTCAATCATCAACGTCTTTTTCACTAACCTTCACTAACCTTACGTCAACTTCAGTCAAGTGAAATTTCAGATTGTGTCGCAGAAACAGTTGCACTGGGAATTCTATTGTAATTTGATAGTCTTCGACAAACAGAGCAACAAATCTCTTTAATGACTAAAATGATTATCACGATGAGACGATAAATGAAATAATGAAGCACTGCGTTAAGAAAAGCCAATCCGATTTGAGTAACAGCTGAATCATCAGGCATATTTTGAATATATTGCGGAGTAGTTGTTGATAATTATTGATATCACTTATAACTTTTGGCAACCTTCAAGATTTCAAATAATATTACATTAGATTACGTGTCATTTTGATTTCCTCAACAATCGCTGGACTTTAAGGCCCGAATACTCAAAATATTAGAATCTAACGTTCATTTAAAAAACATTCCCAGCGTTAAGGTCGCTGTGCACACCTGTCAAAAACGTTCAACTGTTTTATCGTATAAAAAATTTTTAGAAAGAACAAATTAAGAACAGGTCATGAGTTTTAACATAAAGAAGACAATACTTCAATAATCCTGAATTATGTATAACTTAAGATCTCACGAAGATTACTTTTTCATATGAATAAAAGAAATTCAAACAAGTAACAATCTATATATACAGAAAAAATCAATCAGAATCATATAAAAACATATTGTATTAATACGTAACAATGCTAATCTAAAGTATATTTGAAAATAATACTACACCGATAGAAAAGATTTATGATAGGGACCGGAGAACTATCAAAACATCTCTTATTAAGTAGCCCTAGTAAAAATTAATTTCTGTCCCTAATTAGGGTTACCTGAATAACTCATAGGGCCCTTATTAGGCCCCAATTAGGTTAACATCTGGCACTTTTATGGCGTGTTATGCCTCCCCTTATAAACGCCCAAATAGGTGAGCCAAAGATGGCCCTGATAGAAGCCAACTTGGCATGTCCTAGTAAGCATAATTATTAATTAAAAAAATTATACATTCAATATTTATAATAAATTAATAATATTATTAGTTATTAAAAATTGAACCTACTCAAAATTCAAAATAATATAAAACACACCAATCAAATATTTATGTTTGATATTTGAACCCGAAACCTCTGAAGTATGAGTTAAGGGTCTTATCCACTTGACCATACAATTAATTGAAATTCACTGTTTATTGATGAACTCACTTAAAATTAGTACATTTTGAATTTAATTATCTATCTATTTAGAATTGATTTAAATATGAAGTTGTGCAATAGTAAAGTAAAATAAGAAAGCAAATAGTATCGTTTCTTTACTTCGGTCAGCGTTTGAACTGAATGGAAAATGTCGAAATGTTTTTAATTTTTTAACCAAATGTGTCAGAATTCAAATTCGGGGAGTGCGTAGCGCTCCGAGTTTTTAATCTAGTATACTTAAAATTTATATTTATAATAAGTATGATTACATACCCAATGTGTATGAAAATAATATTTATATCAATAAACAATTGAAATGTAACTAAACACGTTAACCAACAACTTGTCTGCAAAATAAAAAAAATGCAATGAACTGTTTTTTCTTAAAATCTCAATTTAATCTCAATGTAATCTTTATATGTAATTCTCATGGGAAGTGTTGCGTTTTTTATTTGAACCAGTGTATTTATATTTTATAAATATAAATTTTCGGAATATGAATGTTTTAAGAAATTTTTATATTTTTGAAATATAAATCTTGGAATGTATATGTTTTATATAATATTTTTATAAAATTAAATTTGATTTTATATTCTTTAATTTATATAAGTGTTTTAAAATAAATATATTTTATATAAAATTTTTACAAATTGGTTTATATTTTCGTCCGTGAGGGATTACAGTTACTTTTGTTTGTTTGTTTTGTTAGTTGGCAATAAATAATGATACAATACAAAACCAAAGTTATTTTACGAGTCTCCCTCTCAAGATTAAACAAGTAATACCGCTCCTACACGGACAAAAATATATTTCAGAACATATCTCACGTATATTTTATGTTTAAAATATATTCGTATATATTATTCATATTTCTGTTTATAAATTATTTATAAAGTGGCAATAAGTTGTATAAATTTAATATAGAAGTAATATAAATTTTGTATAAAGAAATTGTATAAAATAAGTTGTATAAATTTAATATAGAAGTAATATAAATTTTATCAATAAAATATACTGTATTTAGGGGCAGTATGGGTCATTGTGACACTTTGGGATGACTGTGATAGTGGAAATAACTTTGCAACTTTGAAACGAAAAAATTTAAAAAGAGCACGCCATTGAAAGGGAAGATATATAAAAATGATATATTAACAACAAACTATGCAGAATTATTTTTTTAATGAAAAAATCGTTGTGTCACATTCACCCCAAAGTGTCACAATGACCCATACTGTCCCTATATAATAAACATAAAATCGACATATATTTGCATATCTATTTTCGTCTCTGTGGACTACTTTACGCTAGTGTCATTCAAGATTGTGTTGTATTTTTTCTTGCGTTCAAAAACCTTGTGACGCTTATTTGAGTTCCTGCACTCAATCGCTGAGACTCTGTCGCATGCGAGCCATGTGGTTTCCGTTTTTAGGAGATGTCCATATGATTTGACATTAATCTCGCCGCGAAGTTGTCTGGTAGAATCGTCCGTACTTTTCTTCAGATTCATCACTATTATGTATAAACGCTTTTATGGTAGAAAAATTGTAATTAGACTCAACTATTGCTTAACATTCTAAAAGCGAAGTTTTTGACACATACTTTCTTGCCAATTGGTTAAAAACTTGTGTCCGTGCAAATCTAGTTTGTTAACTTTTAAAACAGTGGGCAGATTGGAAAAGTAGTTCGCCTATTAGTTTTGTGCACCAGTCGATACAGTCGTGAAGCGTCCGAAAGAGTGAGTTCGTCTGTCATGATTAGAATCTGAAGTACTATTATCAGTCGAATAAATATTTTATTTATTTCATTGAAACACATTAATTTATATTTCATTTGAATTTTAAAGTCGCTGTTTCCTTCATTGTCTCCGATCTTTCTTCATCTTTCTCTGTTTTGAATTTTGATTACATATTTCACTTTCATTATACGGAAATTATTAAAAGAATAATTATTTCGAGAAACGGACAAATTAAAATTTTATGTTCGCTCGCATTTTTAAAACTCGAAGTCTTACTTTTCGTAGTAGAAATTCAATGAGGCGTGCCCTATCAAAAACGAGGACCAGACTTGATTTGCGGACTTAAGTCTAAATTAGGGTTACCCTAATTCGGTCCTAGTCTACACCAAATACGGTTACCATTTTTGAAATAAATAATTTTCAAACATAGTAACTCAATGAGGGCCCAACGTTAGAATGTAACGCTCGTTTTTACCCTCACGATCGAAAATATATTCGCTAAAATATATTTGTTGGTTTTTGTGTGTTCTTTGGAAAGGATGGCCAATGATCTCTGCTCGTGTTGAATAAGTGTGTACTCTTTATTTACAGTCTTGTTATAAAGAGACAGTATACAAAAAAGGCGCCTGTCAATGAACAAAAGAAATTAAT
>JAPYZS010001468.1:0-24435 GCA_030522925.1 Trissolcus japonicus | reverse complement strand
CGTTTGAAGCAGCCATCATCACAGTTAAATTTGAACTAAATGCTAGTTAGGCAATGTTGTGACAACATTGCCTAAAGTGACTCTGGCAAAGTTGTTTGACCCCCGGCAATGCTAGGAATTGCTTAGGCAATGTTGGATTTCTAGGCAAAGTATTAGGCAAAGCCATAAATAATCAAGATTGTCTAAAATGCCTAGGCAATCCTAGGATTGCCTGATTTCGGGCTTTGCCGGTAACATATATATATACATATTATAAAAGTCATAGAAAAAATAAATAGAAAATTCAAAGTTGTTTTTCAACTTGATGTAACTTTTGTAAATAAGAATATTTTAGCCTGCGTTTTTTTAATAAGTTAATAGAACCATATTAAATAAGAAAATGACGTTTGAAATTAAAAAAGTATTATGCGGAAAACAAAAATTAGTTTCAGAACCTACCTAAATTTTCACGATTATTCTGTAGACCGGGGTAAATTTTGACACTATGTGGGGTAATAGTGATTTAACGAATAATTGTTATTGCCAACATTTTTAATGGTTGGTTTTAAGAAATACAATAATCCCTTATCTAAATAATATCATAAACATGCATAAAAATTTGTTCCATAGAAAATTATGAGAAATATCATAATGTATTAAAAATTATACAATATTAATCGCGAAAACTATGGTAGGCTATATTTATTAATTTTGATGTAATAATTTATTATAACTTCCAAAATTCTGTCACATAGGTGTATATGAACTGATATATGGCATATTCATAAAAATAGCCCAGTACAGATACTATAGCGTCACAGCTATCACGTACTTTGCAAATGATATAGAGTAATTGTGATTTCATTTTTTACATAAACTATTACTTAACAAAATATTTTTAAATGGAGGATCAAGTTTAACAGATTGTAACTAAGTGAAATGAATGATTGAAGTCATAAAAATATCTGCATTTTCCAAAGAAAATTAGCTATGAATGGAACGCTCAGAAGCTTAAACATCAAAGATTTGTGTTGTGTTGAATAAAAATTGTAAAAACAATAATAATTTTTCAATCATTTTAGTTCAAATTTCATCAGTATTGTTTGTAAGACATGGGAGAACAATATTCTATTTTGATATAAAACATTTTTGTATTTTGTTAATAATAATCAGCCTGTCACAAATTACCTCGATATCACAATTACCTCGATTGATCCTATTATACTTATTGTCGGAATATATTTTACATACAAAAAATATATTTTATTTTCATAATATATTTCCGTCCTTGCGGGTATTTTGAAACAACACTATTCGTGAGGGTCATGATATAACGAAAGAAAGTAGCACATCTTGTTTCTAATTTATCTTAAAGTTATATCAAAAAATTGATCCATTTTCACTGTTGAACGTAATACAAATATAATGAATATAGAGGCAGTGTGTAGTAAAAATGTATATTAGGATCTGACATTGACCGAACGCCATCCTGACCGAAATTCTATGGTTAGTACTTTTCCAAAAAAATGAACGATTTAAACAAAATCACACAATAAAAACGGTTTATTTACCGATTTTATTGAATATTCCATAATAAATGAACATTTAGACTGCTCGTGTAAGGCGCTTTTTTTTAGAAAATGTTCAATTTACTAAGTATAGTTTTGTTATTGTTTCTTGAGTTTGTAAAATTCGATTTTTTAAAAATTTTTTTTAAATCATTATTTGTATCAACCGTACAAAAATGAAGAAAAGCATTTTTTAGAATTTAAATACAAGTTTTAATCAACAAAATTTTAATTATTAAATATTATTAATATTAAATTTTCTTTAATAAAATGATCGTTGGTATGATTCCTTCAATAACAAAAATTGATTATATATATCCTCAACTTTGTTATGTTTTCATTTGATAATAATTATTAAATATTCTTTAAAAATTAAAACATTGATATCTAACCTTTATGAAATAACGTAATACATGTTATACTTCGAAAAAAAAATCCAACATTAATAGTTAATGAATAATTCGTAAATATAACAATACAATCATAACTGTTAAAACATATTTCAAAAAATTTTGATTGCATGGAATTCATAATTATTACAAATCCTTTTTCTCAGTGTAAATCAGCCATTTTTTTCTAAACTCCGCCCACATATCAAATCCCAATATCCCTAGTAAAAATTCCTCGGATGTGTGTAGGGCGTGTAATGCGTCGCCTTATAAGAGTTTTATAGGGTAAGCTCGTCTTATAAGGCCCCTATAAGACGAAGCACTGCAGGCCCTACAAACACCCGATAAATTTTTACTAGGGATGGGTTTATAAATGATACATATACGGGACATATACGGCTCATTAATGCAACACATATGGAACATAGGGTCATTGTGACAATTTAAGGTAATTGTGACATCTCGAATAACTTTTACGAGTTTCGAAATTGATGTGTTCTAGAATAATATTGTTAACTATTCATATACCGTGCACAAAAAATTAGGGGACACTTACTATGGCATTCAAATACATAATGTGTCCCATAACTTTTTGTGCACAGTGTAGATGATAAACTTGTACAGACAATAAAATATTCCAAATAAATTAAATTTCATAAAAAATCAGTGTGTCACAAGTACCCCCGGTGACCCTATATGTATTCAAACATCTATGGCCCATTTATGGATACATTTATGTGGACCCCTTACCCGAATGAGATTCACCCTGGCTTATCTTACGGCACCTTCAGGGAAAAGCTCTTTGATTTTATATTTCAGGAACAAACATGAATTTGCGTTTGGTCTTAAATATTTTTTTTGCCTGTTACTTTTGGCTATGCATTTGTTCTTGTTATTGGTCTAAATTCCTGCTACAACTTATTTATTTATTTATTTTATATACTAAATGTACTTGTCACAATACTAGTAATATTTATGCATATTTATTTCTAAGCATGTATATGGTATTACGCTTTTTATTTTTATTACTCCAAGATATGAACTTTATTCTGAAATATGGTTGTTAATAATGTAAATATCAGCCATGCTGGTGTTCACCAGAGGCGTCATCTGAATAAACATACATACATACAACATACATATATGGCCCATATATGGATACGTATAGGTAATTCCACAGGAAACATCCATTCATATGGCCACGAAAAACCGAATTTTCAAATTGAGGGCACACTCCTGAAACAATTTCTTTCCTCTTTATTGAGACCCCCTTAGTCAAGGAAAAATAGTGTTCCACTAAAAAATCCCTCGTAACATACTTTTTTTGGTCAAAGTTTGAAAAGGTACCCTAGTAAAAATGATAATATATTGACCATATAGTTTTTATATGTTCCATCCAAAAGAAATTTGTATACAGACCGTTTTAAAGCTTATTGTCTCTACTCTAAGAATATTGTATTGAAAACATTTTTTTCTCGATACCAGATGGCGCTTCAATCAATTAAATATAAATTTTTTTTTCAATTTTGTACCATTTATAGTCCTAACATTTTTTTTCTATTCAACCATGCAAAATTGATCGAAGTTGACAAAAACTAGCTTTCCTTGACCTTGTAGATTTTGGAATGGTTTTTTCACTTCGATGTGAGAAAATCTGTTTGAATCTAAAAACCTCTGGAATATGTGTATTCCCATATTTGTATTTGTACAAATTTTTTTTGACATATATTGAAAAGTGTACTTTATATAAAGTTCATTTTTCGTCGTATATATACACCAATATATACACCAACACCTTATGACAACGCCTTGTGACACACTTTTTTGGGTCAAAATTTGAAAATGTAAAAAAATGAAGTATTGCTAAATTTTAAATTGTTATAGTTCTTATATGTTCCATCAAAAAAGACTTTGTATACAAACCGTTTTAAACCTTATTGTCTTTACTTTAAGAATATTGTAGTGAAAACATTTTTTTCTCGATACCAGATGGCGCTTTAGTCAATTAAATATAAAATTTTTTTTCCAATTTTGTACCGTTTATTAGTTATAACATTTTTTTCTCCATTCAACGATGCAAAATTATTCGAAGTTGAGAAAAACCATCCTTTTTTCAGTCAATTTTATATAGATTTTAACTCAAGTTTAATTAGTGAAAATTATGATTATATTAAGGAGTATGGTCCTCAAAAACGAAACGTTTAAATTGAAAAAACGTTTTTTTTAAAGTCATCACGACTCAATTTTTAATGACTTATTCGTGTTCAGGAGGTTCCAAACTATCAAATAACACTACTTTCAAATACTAAATATTCCAAAAAAATTTTTTACAGCTGTCTAATTAGCCTGACTAAGTCGAAAAAATGACTATCAAATTTAATTGCTCTAAACTTACTATTTGTCCACGTTTTCCGATTGTTTGGAACCTCCCGAACACGAATCAGTGATGAAAAATTGAGTCAAGATGGAGAAATAGTGATTTTTAATCGATTAAAGTTAATAGTTAAATTTTCGACTTAGTCAGTCTAATTAGAGACCGCTGTGAAAAATTTGTTTCACAATATTTATTTTTCAAAACACGTGTTTTCCGATAGTTTGGAACCTCCCGAATACGAATTAGTGATAAAAAATTGAGTCAACGTGGTTTTTTAGTGGAACACTATTTTTTCTTGACTAAAGGGGTCTCAATAAAGAGGAAAGAAATTGTTTCAGGAGTGTGCCCTCAATCTGCAATTTCGGTTTTTCGTGGCCATATTAATGGATGTTTTCCGTGGGATTACCCATATATGAATTCATATTTGTTACATAATAATTGGCAATTTGGGGCAAGCCCAAATAAAATTGGCTAATCATGAACACCTAATTAGGGCATTATTAGGGGCGATATAAGTTTGCCTTTGTAGAGCATACCTTCATAGGCCATATCGTTTAAAAAAAAACATTTTAGGGCTATTGTTTCGCATGTAATGCCTCCCCTTAAATACGCCCGATTTCTGGCCACATGTCGGCCGTATAATAGCCCGAATTATACCAAAATTATTATAAAAATAATACTATCAATACAAAATCAATAAAATTTTTAAATTTGTATCTAATTTAGTCTTATGCTATAATAATAATTGTTATTTTATTAAAATAAAATTAATATTAAAATAATATCGACAAATTAGTATGATTAAAGTGAATTAAACAATTAAATCTCTGATACCCGAAGCCAGTATGGCTGAGTGATTATGTCGATGGACTCATACCCACAGAAATCCGAGTTAGATTCTTGGTTCCTTTAGACGACTATATAACCAATTAAAAGTAAAATATTTGAGAAAATTTTTAATTATATTTTATTTATAATAAAAATATGGCTGTGGCTATTCGCACCCAGTCCGTGCGGCCATGCACTCGTGCGAAACAATAACAAAAATAAAGCAGGATTCGGCTTGTACTGTGCACGGACTGGGTGTGAATAGCCACAGCCTAAAAATATATATATATAAATATAAAGCAACAACGAAGCAAGGTAGAGCTTCGCGATTGACGAGATTAGGACTGGAGTCGAGGGCGGTCAAAAGGTACCGAGGGGCGCCGCAGGCGCTCCGAGGTGACGTTTTGCACCTTGGACCCAAACGGCACCCAAGATTCTAGTCCGAACCTACACGAGCGATGGTTTACCTCTTCTCCATGTTTCTTATAATATTTTTCGTCATCTCCTAGCGCGAAGCACTCCTTCGCACTATAAATCAGCGCGCGCAGTTTCTCGGGCTCGGGCGTTCTTCGCGCCCTAGAGAGCGAGTTAGGGTATTATCGGGCCCAAATTAGGGTGTTATCATGCGGAGACAATTCACGCCATATAAATGCTAGAATTCAGCGCTATACTAGCGTTATAAGGGCTGAAATAAATTTTTATGTTGGCCTAATTAGAGCCCGAACTCAGTTTCTATTAGGGATGGGAGACCCTGTGTATATGGTACCAGATACCAGGATTGTTTCCAGTAATACCGTTATATCTAGTAATGAAATAAGGATGGTGAAATGGGGGAGAGGGTATTTAAGATCGCAACCAAATGCAATAGTGAAATTAAAATTTCTTTGAAAAAAAGATTTTGAATGAAACTTTAGTTTCAGATTCCATTTTGATTATACATTTTTAAATTATATCGGTTTTTGTTTGTTTAAATTGGTTTCGAAATTATTTCAAAGGTCTTGTACAATGTTTTCAAATAATAATCTTTCGAACTAAAGTGAAATAATTTTTCACTAACTGCATAGCAAAACAGAAAAACAGTAATGAAATGTTTAAATAAAATGCTAAATAAAATGAAAAAAATTTTTTAATCATAATTACAAAAGTTTAAAAATTAATATGCTTAGTAAAAATTTATGTTCGGGCCACTATCGGCCCAACCATCAATGGCAGGAGCCCATAAGCTGGCATTACACTAGCCCTGCATTGTGTGTTTCTCGGCCTCGACTATCAGTGCAATGCCTGACCCTTGGTCCGCCCCGATTGGTGTAGCAAGCTTTGGCCAAGTTACGGCACAATATGGAGTGCCCTTATAGAGTCTAATGCTTTAATAAAAAATAATTAAAAATAAACAATTTTGATTTATTTTAAATTTATAATTTAAATAAATGAAAATATTGAATAATTAATAAGAAATCTAAAAAAGTTCAAAACAAACAATTTTATTATGTGTCTTGGCATCGAACCCGATACCCTAAAGTAACAAGCACATGCAAATTATTCACACGGACTATAGAAAACTTTACTTTCGACAGATCATTTTTTTACCGAAGTCCGACCAAATTTTATTATGATCATTGTAATTTATTCTATGAATCTTTACCGTCCGAGATTCGCTCAAAATCATAGTAAATTTTGATGGTAGTTTTATATCCATGTATTTTATTTTATAAATACTAGGCGAACTAGGCGCGCCTTCTGGGCGGCCTCTGAATTTTGTATTTCATTTGATTGGACAAATATTTTCAATTGTTAAACAATTAACTTCGAGAATAATGTGGCTCAGTATTCCAACCAACTTTCGATCACTTTCTGCATTTTATTCTACACAAAGCGCGTCCTGCAGGTTCGCTGTCTCAGAATTTCAAGTACTAGAAGAGAGAACCCTTAAGACATTCTAATATTTTAGATAAAATATCACATTTTTTCCATTCATAATAATAGGTTACATTTTTTTTACACAAAGCAATGTTCTGATTTCCTTTTTAATCATACAAATTTCACGTTCAACGTTCTTATTTATAGATTCCGTATTCAAATTTTGTTTAAATGATCTTCCATGCCTAGTGATCAAGTAGTGTCTTTCTTGATGGTTTAGGACTTAGGCAAGCGCTTCGCGCTCGCCTGTTATCACTTATGTATTCTGTAATCGAATCCGGATTACAATTTATTGACAATCGCATAAACATTAAAATAATATTTAAAATTAGCTTCCTTTAAGTTTTTCGGTACTAAATTCAGGATATACAAAACTCCTTAAATAATTATGAACATTTTATCAAAGTAGTACCATTTCAAATTCAACAATTAAACATCATTTAAAAAAAATTTTGCTCCTAGATTCAAGGAATAATTAAACAAGTCGTAAAAACTACCAATACCTTGTCAAAAGTTGTGTATTTTCAACGTTAACCTTTTAACCAGCAAAGTTTCTTATCTTTTGTACGAAAATAAAAATTTGATTATAACATATTTAATTTTTGAGTATTCTCATTAGTTAACCCATAGATTCGTAGCATGAGCCTTCACAATATTATTTTCAGTTTGATGAATTTGAGGACTTCTATAGTCGAACTTAGAACCTTAAAACATTTATAGCTTTTCAAACCTTTTTGAACATACCTTAAATAACATTATCGTGAACGAACTGTCATATTAACGCAATTCGACTCATTATGTTTACAAACCGCGGTATATGATCACAACTTAATTACGCGACTCATTACACTGAATTCGCCTTTACAATTTACAAAATGTCAAATGACAAAACGCTCGAATGTAAACAAACCCAAGTAGAAATTTCGATCGGGCTGAAACTGGGCCTGAACAGGAAACTATGCGACCAGATAAGGACTCAGCATGGAATCCTAGAATGGCACTGTGTATGAGCGTCACGCCTGGCGTCCCTTAGGGCCCAGCCGGGAATCCTGTTTAACCCGACTAGGGCCCGACCAGGGCCTGGTCGGGATTGACATTTTTAAAAATAAATAAAAAATTATTAAATAACTAATTAATAAAATTTTTTTATTATTTAATTTATTTTGATTTTTAAGTCATTCGAACTGAGGTTTCAAATGAAAAAACCAGATTTGATGTTATAGGATGCGAAACCCAGGCCTCCGCGGTGATAGAACACTGTCTTATCCACTAGTCTATGAGGATTTTCCAATCTATGCTTCTTATTGGGAAACTCACTCATATGATAGATGTCTGTCAAAAATATAGAAAAATGTGTTATTAATTATAAGTTTTTTATATAAATTATAATTGCAAAATGATTTATTAATTAATGTTCTAGCTCACATAATTTAAATAAAGTAACAATATAATTAAATAATGTAATTAAATTAAAAAAAAGTTGACTTCCGCTGCGCGGAAGTACAGGAAGACATGGATATGTCTTGCGTTGAAAGTTAAAAAGAAATGTTTTATTAAAAGTTTTATTTCAGTTAAATTATATCATATGTCCTAAAATATATAAACCAAAAACAATGGTAACATTCCATGGTAACGCTCCATGGTAACGCTCCATGGTAACACTCCGTGGTAACGTTTTTCGTAACGCACGAATTTACAAGATACCCCCAGCCACAAGACATATCCATCTCAAAACAAAAATGGAATCCCGGTCAGGAATGCCCAGTCGGGAATACTGACTGGAACCTAGTAAGGGCCCAGTCAGTATTCCTTTCATCGAGATTTCCCGGTTTAAACCAGACCGGGCCCTGGTTTTTGGCATGGCATGACCGATTGGATTTCTACTTGGGAACCGGCCTGTCAAAAATATAAACGATGACACGTGAATTGGCTGCAAATCGAACTTGCGCTATCGGAGATTTAAGTGTATTTTTACGCTGTCTACGTTGCTATTTATTCACCATATTATTGATAAAACTTCACTTTTCAAAATACTAACACTTTAATTAACTTTACCTATATATGAATGACGCTTATCTTTTCTCTGTTTTATATATAATTAATACTAGAACTGTCCAATGAAATACCTGATGTTACTTAACAAAAATTCTTATATTTCTGAACTTGTAAAAAATAAATAGTGCTTACCCATGTATGAATGAATAAATTAAAAAAATTCATCCGATACTCCCGGATCTAAGGTTTAAATATCAAAAAATGGTATAACGATAAGTAAGAGATTTTTGAATGATTTTTTTTGCCTAATTTGTATAAAAACTGTTATGACGACTTTCATCGCCAGATACATGTTTGTTCAAAACACATGTCAACTTTGTCTTGCTGATCCAGAGCCTTTTTTTACTTAAAGTCATTCCAAGCAACTATGACGATTTCATTTCTTTAATCGCCTGTTCATCGTTAAATCAAGCTTGTTTTTATCGGGCATGCAATAACTGCAAAAACATTAATGATCTCCTAACTAAAGCAAATAATAAAGGGATCTACTCTCCTTTCTACTATCATGTCTACTATCAATGGCAAACAGTTACAGAGAACGGAGTTGGTGCGAAAGACCAAATCGAACGTGAAAGTAACAGAGAAAAGCAAGATTAAATGCTCCATATTTGACATGATTAAGGAGATGAAGAGTTATTGCCTGGGTATGTAAAACATGTGTATGATACAAAGCAGCATTACAAGGAATTGGGAAACATTAGAACAATTTCAAACGGCAACGGAACTGATAATCATCGATTTTTCCGTAAATTATTATTGCAAGTACGCTAACTAGATCCAAATCACGGCATCGGAAAAAAAAGTTTCTCTACACATTGTCGTGTTCTTCTACATAGATCCTGGAGGAAGTCTGCAGTGTGTGACATTTTGTACGGTTTCAGAGAATCTTAGATACAAAGCATTTGCTATTTGGACTCACTTGGATCTGATCTTCAACCTCATGATAAGCGTGATCCTAGTCTGGACACAATTCACTTCCAGAGTGATGGCCCGAGCACTCATTACATAAGCAGGAACAATTTATATTTATTTCAGAACGAGTACAAGGACTCAATGGCTGCATCGTGGAACTCTAGGGCAAGAAAAAAGTTTCGCTGACGACACAGGTAGCACTATCAAAGCAATGTGCGACAGAACAGTTTGCCATGGAAAAGACGTTATGTCTGCAAGTGATATTGTCTTGTTCCAGGTCAAGAGAATGAAAAAATTAAAATTTTTGAAATCCACGGATCTCAATTCGTGGATTATCAAATGCGGAAGTAAAATGTAAATTGACACAAGGCAAATCGGCAAGCGCATCGTGACTTGCTTATTTCGTCGCAGTGCTTCGCCCTGGGGCCCGGAAATGTATCCCGGTTGCTTGGCCAGATCGCACGCGCGTGTGCGAATCACTGTCCGCGTGTGTGCTAGTGTTAAATGGCGCCGATTTGCCCTGAGAGCTACATCTCCGGGGCACGCCACCGTGTGTGAAAACCTTTAATTTGTAGTTACGGGAATTTACAAATTGAATATAAACAGATAAATTTCTTGTTCTTTAATGTGGGAGTTACCACATTAAAGTAGCCACATTAAAGTACCAGAGGGACAAGATAGATATAGATAGTAGAAAAGAGAGAGGAAGACGTTGAAGTAAAAATTCGGACACAGACAGAGTACCAGGAAAAGTAACAAAAACCGAATTTGGAAAAAAGCTCAGATAATGTAAAGGTACTACAAGGAGAAGAAGAGAAAAAGGAAGAGGAAAAAAAAGGGGTGCGATTAAGAAAGAGAAGTAGAAACAATCGAGGAAAAGTCAGACAGCGGTAAACGCAAAATTAGAGGTAGAAGTAAGAGGCATCCTGTCCGGTTCCTTAACTGGATTTCAACAACTCTGTTTGCACAAGAACAGAAAACAACTTCCACGCGAGTCTACTCGAAGACTTTAGAGAAGTGCCATCAATTACGAGAAAAGAACTGCTAAATGCCACACGAAAGGTAGGGGATTCTAAGGCCCTAAGCTTTGGAATCAGAGGTTGTGACGGGGAATAAAATAAGTGAAACCATCACCCTTGATGTTGGAAACTGTAACATAACGTCGCACCGTTCACTGAGATACCGGGAAGTACAGATCGATGCCAAGCTACGGTTCGATGAACATCTCCGAATCGTTAGCCAGTGAGCATTGCGTGTCACGAACGCACTCTCCAGCATCATGCCCAACACTCAAGGACCCAAGCAGTGCCGTAGGCGACTCTTTTCTATGGTTACAGGTTCCATTTTGATGAATGCAGCACTTGTATGGTCATCGGCTATGAACACCATCTCATACGTCGCATAATGACCAGGGTCCGTCAGAGAGCTACACTGAGGGTTATCTGCGCTTACCGCACAGTGTCATGTGAGATCGCGTGCGTGATAGCAGACATGACGCCCATTGATCTGATGGCGGATGAATGGGAGAAAATCTATCGGATTTGTTTATCATTTAAGAAACATGAATTGTTCTTATTTTTTGTGAATAGTAAAATAAATTGAGTATGATATAAATTTCTAATCAATTGTCATACTTTAACTTGTTCTTTATTTCAACTTAGCACAAATTTCGTCTTGGGTCGCGAGCACACCTGTAGTCGTGTAGAACGTCAACACTATGAGGGCGACAAAGATAAACGGAAAAGAGTGTTTGGAACCTGATTACAAATGAAAATAAAGAAAAATTGTTTAAAAATAAAATGTATATTTATATATAAATGTTAAAAAAATTAAACATATTTTAACGCAAGTTACATAAAAGTGGAAATAAATTTTTTTTTATTTTTATGTATTCATATTTTTCAATTTTGTTTCAACAAATTATGTATTCAAGTTTAAATTTTACTGAAACTTTGTGTACTTAAACCCTTTCACCCATATATGTACAGTAATAAATACGGATTGGCATAATTAAATATATCTGAAATTTACTTAATTTTCATAATTCATTAGTGCAGCCGAGAAAGATTTTCCCTATCCCTATACCTGCACTGTTGAACCGAAAAAAAAGAGTTCAAAACCTTATTTGGGCGGGCATCTCCGACAGCTTGTGTTATTGCTTAGTTTTTTTACGGCTGTATGCTACCCATTAGTAACAAGTGCCATTTACTGTGGTTTGACTCCCAAAAAGTCTTTATTTTGCAATATTTTTACTCGCACAAAAAACAATATTCTTATCTTTTTACTTGAAATTTTTGTATATTTTCACACTCAGTAACAAATTTCCATCACAAAAGCCTTAACAAAGTGGTAGGGCCGGAGGAATCGATCTCCCGACCTTCTGAATGCGATTCTGACAGTCGCTGAACCATCTCGTTTAGTGATTAAATGCACGAGTGATTAATTTATGTATGCCATCAATTTATTTGCCGTGATCGCGTGACACTTTTGACGCGCACGACTCAAGATTTTCGAATAAAACGCATGAATAGTGCGGAGCGAATGTATGACTCTTTTCGACAAACTAATCAGCCGCGTATTGCAGTCGTTTGCGATCAACGCAGAGTAGTTTGCAACCAATGATATGGTCGTATTGCCACATGAATAGATCGTTTTTTGAAAAAAATTTTATCCCATATCATTTTCCTTTTTTTATCCTGTCTTTGATAAACGACTCAGTCGTGTATGACGAACGATTCAATCGTTTATACTTTTCTCAGTGTGTTTACATTTTGAACGCCGTCTAAACAGTAGCATTATAACGTTAAAAGTGACTGTATGACACGCGTAACATCTTGTTCGACTGACTTTATAGTTAATTTTGAACAGTCAACATTTACGTGAGAATTGCTGATTTAGATAAAGTGACCAAAAGTTTAGAACATTTCGGAGAATTAATATAACGGTCATATTGTGTATAATGTTTGGTTAATAACAAATTTGTTTTAACTTTAGATTTATTTTCTGTTGTGATTCTCATTCTGTTGTGAAAACATCAAAGTGACTGAAATTGGCAATATAAGAAAATAAATTTTGTTTAATTATTATTAATGATAATTGATCACTTTTGCACAACTTTTTTGCATTAAAATTTATGAGTCTGCATATAACATTCTAAAATTGTAGAAATTTATGATCCTCGAATTAAAAATTTTGTTTATTAAATAATACATTCATGTTTTAACCCATTTTTAGGGAAATTTTAATTTCCCTATTGCTTTCGCTCGGGTTTTTAGGATCTCCACCCCCACCCCTTCCCGACTATTGCATTCGCTCGGGTTCCCAGGATCTCCACCCCTCGGGAGGGCTTTCTGTTTGATGAGATAAACTCAAAATGTAGAAAATTTTATGGAAAAATTAAAAAATAATTATTACTTTACTAGAGACAAGGCGGCGAAGGCTTTTCCCACCGAGTGAGCAGAACAGCACAAGCGAAGCAACTGCTGTCCATGCTCACGGGTATAGACAAAAACATACATAGAAATGTTAAATAGATCTCAAATAGAGTTTTTTTAAATAAGTTTTCAAATATATATTTTCAACTATTTTTAATTACTTTTTTCAAGTGAAATACTTAATTCAAGCTACCTTTTTCTTCAGTGTAGTAATCAGCAAAATTAATATATACTTATTAATTTTCCCCCGTATGGTCATAACTTCTTGCAGTTATAATGTGTAACTTTTTTGTAATGACATTAACGTTTGACTACTTCGTACAAATATTTCTCGCAACTCGAAATGTTTTTGCATTAAAAACTTCTTTAAAGATGTGAATAAACAAACTCCTAATTCACGCAGTTATTAAATTTCTGGCTGGATTTAACATTTGGAGTTAGCTGCCATCACATCATCAAATAGTTGATTATTTAGTTGATATATGTCTATACCCCATCTGACCTTAATCAATAAATTGGCATAGTACATTTCAATGCTAGGCGTCAAAGAGAATGTTTGGTAACTCCCACCCACCAGCAAATATTCACTTTGACGCCAAACACTGTACTACATTTTTCCTGATACTCGTGTCGAAAGTGCCACTTTTTGTATCCGTTTTGAGTTTCAAAGTTCGACTTTTACGGACAAAAATCCTGTTATGCGCTACCGCCTGTCGAAGTTCCAATTTTCGTGGCGTTGCGCGGTGTCCGAAAACTTTGAACGCTGAAAACAGGCACGAAAAGTGTACTTTTTGACGCGGGTATCAGGAAAAAAAATATTTAGACATAAAATATAATCGTGATTCTTCATAATATACATAAGTAAAAAATGTTCGTTGGTATTGACGCGCATTGTGTTAAACTAAGCAATATAATGAAATTTTAGCCAGAAAGAGAGATTCGCTGCAATCTCAAAATAAGCATATGCTACAGAAAAATCGAATTTTATTTCATTTCATACTTGAATGAGAAAATAGCAAAATATTTTTTCTACAAGATTTTCTGAAACCTATTTTTTAACTTGAATATTTCGTTATATTCTTACTTTTTTTTAATTAAATTTATTTTGGAAAACGAAATTTTAAAGAAAATTTTCTTTCGAGAAACAATTAATCCTTCTGAATATTTGATTTAAAAATTATTGTCATTTTCAAAAGTTAAGCTAGTATATTATAATTTGTTGGATTCATATTTACAATTTTCAGCTGAATGTGGAGATTATGTAATTGAAGATTACCCGGATCACACCTACTTATCAACTTACAAGTTTGTTCCACATCAGGATCATGAATTGGAACGGAGGATTATGGAAAACCATAAAAAACATGCGTTAGTGTCATATTATCATGATTTTCAAGTAAACTTTAGTTAAATATTATTTGGTTAATATAATTTAAATAAATATGATTTTTCAGAGGTCAATCCCCCGCTGAGGCAGATTTGAATCTTCTTGAAACTGCTAGACGTTGTGAACTTTATGGAATGAAGATGCATCCAGCGAAGGTAAGAAAAAATTTTATTATAGAAGTTGTAATGAGTATATTAACTCAAATTTCATTTCGATTAAATTCCTTAGGATCATGAAGGTGAACCATTAAATTTAGCAGTTGCTCATATGGGAATCGTCGTTTACCAGCATTACACAAAAATCAACACATTCAGTTGGGCGAAAATTAGAAAAATAAGTTTCAAACGTAAAAGATTTCTAATTAAATTACACCCGGAAGGTTATGTGAGTGCTAATGATACGGTTAATATATAATCATGATTATTAACTAAAAAAATATGAATTTCAATCTGTTGACTTTAGGGTTATTACAAGGACACAGTCGAATTCTTCTTTGACGGTCGTAACGAATGTAAAAACTTCTGGAAGAAATGTGTCGAAAATCATGGATTTTTCCGTTGCACCATCGTCAAACGAGTGGTACGCCAAAAAACTAGAGTCTTAAGTCGAGGATCGTCATTCAGGTAACGACCTGATTTTATCAAATTTGCAATAAGTAAAATATGTCTTACCGTCATTTCAAAATTTGCAAATTTTTGATTTTAGGTACAGTGGCAAAACTCAAAAACAAATCGTCGAGTTTGTCAGAGACAACTACGTGAAGCGACAGACATTCCATAGGTGAGATTCTGTGACCCCATGAATTTCGTTGAGAAACTTTGCTATCATACCTAACAACCCTAAAACTATACTTGTAGATAGTGCATGTTATTGTTTTCTGTGATTAGAACCTGATGTTTTTCGATCCATTTGAATAGGAAACAAAGAATGATTTGTAAATAATCACATTTTCATTTGAACGGATTAATTGTTTATTATTTATGCATATTTTGAATAAAAAATACGGGAGTTGGCACGGTCTTGCTTTTGCCGGGACAAAAATCGCAACATTGTAACAAAATGAAGAATTAGTTATCATCTCTCATCAGAGTTGCCTGCTTGGACAATATGGCGAGGAGTCAGGCTCACCATCAGGCACAACGAACCCGATTGATTTATTTATCTTGTTGTGTCCCTCCGTTCTCACTCATTTACAAGTTTATATAACAAATTATCATAAAACAAATAAGGAACGCATTATGAAATTTTAGCAAGAATTATTTCCATAGATTGTAAATGTTTAATCTAATTGAAATCAATCCATGCATGTAAGATAACTTTTGTTTATTTCTGCAGGACGTTATTGACTATATACTATTACCAGATACCTTCAAATGAGATTAACATTATCATTTATTATCCCTTAAGGTATCCTCAATACCTTAAAAGTTTTTCAAGATATTTTTGACATCAATGTTTCTATTTTTTATTTGTAAAATTTAAGAAATTAATGATCCTGGAATTTCAATTTCAACAAAATATTGTAAGCCACAGCATTTTGTCCATTTGATGAACAAACACAAGTCACGTGTAATACAATTAATCCCATACATTAACGTATTAACGAATTTTTCATTACAATGATATCAACGTTCGATTACTTCGCACAAATGTTTGTCGCAACTCGGAATGTTTCTGCAATAGGAACAACTTAAAAGATGTGAATAAACATCTCATGTTTCACGCAATCATTGTTTCTGGCCAGAGGTGAAATTTTAAGTTCGCTACCATCAGATCATCGAATAGTCTAATTATCTAGTTGATATACGTCTTGTACTTGTAACTGTCCGTAGATAATTTTTTTTCTAAATTAAAACGTAGATATACTTACAACGGAAATTATGGTTATGAATGAATCTCGATAACAAATGTTTAGTTTTGATAACGTTTCCAAAAACCGAGTTTAGAAAGCAAAAGTCTGGTGTTGAACTTGACTCTCTCTTGCTCGTAGGTCCAATTCGTTCCGGCAGACTAGCAGTGGTAGGGCATTGCAGGGCTTGGAGGGGGAAGGCTATCGTGGCGCCACATCAAGCAGCTCCCTTATGGGCAGCTCCAGCATCTCTGCCCACCCCCTCCTGCCCCTCGGCGATCCCGGTATGTACAATGACCGACACCAACAATTACTACTTCATTTCATCATTTCATTGACTTCTTCTTTTAACCAAGTAAAGCTATTCATTGATGGAAACCTCTAAAAGTCAGATGTAATCAATTGATACGTTCCATGAAATTATCAACTATCGGTTTTTTAGTAATTACATTTGATCTATAAATTTCTTCTAAATTATATAATATAAATTTTTATTATGGCTTAAAATTACAAATTGTTCTTGTAAAACATACAGTGGTACTTTTTGTAGATGAGTAGATCAGTTTAAATACGTAGAAGCTTTAAGTTGATTATTATTAGAAGTATTGACGTTTGCTTATACGTAGAAATACTGGTGCTGTTGATTTGACGGTACGATTATTCTTGAGTTAAATGTAATCGTTCATTATTTTTTTAAGATTACATAGCATTGAAATTTATATTTAAAATGATAAAAATTTTTTACCTATTATTATAACATTCATTACTCTCTAATTATATTTTATCAATCGATTCAGGCAGCTGCTTTCTAAATAACCATAATTTTTTATTCGCCTTACATTTTCCCTTTATTAAAAATATCATTCATGTTGCGATCCTACATCAATAGAAGTGTGACGAAACTTACTAAAATCTCTTTTCTGCAATTAATGTATATTTTTTTGTGTATTTAATATATTTTTACCTGAAGACGTAGAGTGTTTCTGGAAACCATTACGTCTTCAAGGAGACGTCCCAGTGAAAATGATAAGATCGTCAATAATATATTTTATTATAAATGAAAAATAACTATTGAAAATTAGGCTATGTTTGACAGCAGATACGTACCGCAATTCCGAATGGATTTTGCTCAATTTTTTTTCAATGTTCGAGAGGCAAAGAAAGACAAATTGTAAAGATTTTTGATATTAATGAAGGAAAAAAATGTTGAAGACATAAATCAAAAAATGCCGAAAATGAGGCATAAATGGGGACATTTTTTCACTTAATTGTTTTTAGTAACATGAACAGATCATTATTTTTATTATTTGTTATACATGATATAAATACATTCATATATTTTCACTGAAAGAAACACGATGCGAAGACAATTATGAAAATTGATCCATTATTGACGATTTAAGCATTTTCATTGAGATATCTTAAACAATAAAAAGATGTCTCTAAAAATAACACACCCATTACACATCCAAATCAGGTAAAAAAAATCAATTTTGACGTTAAGGAAATTTTTTTTGAGATAAAATAGAGGTCACTACTAGCGGTTACAAAAATGTCTTCTCCGAAATTTGATAAAAAATAGCACATTATTCGTTCCAGTTCGTTACCTTATGATGGAAACGTATTTCCTGATTCTCGGGTTTTAAAGTTGCATTACTTTCGTGCTACTCAAAAAAGAAGTCCAAAATTTATGATCGATAATTATTTGCTTACCAACGATAAATTCATTATGAAAACATTAAGGCACGACTTTCTTCGGGAAATACGTGAAGACATAGATATCTCGGTAACACATTCGGTGGAATGAAAGTAAATTCTTTTGGAAGCCTTTCCACAAAGGAGGCTGCTTTTTGGGGGGATAGCTCCCTTTGAGGCAGCTTCCTTAAAAGAGAGCCTCCCCTCTTTTGAGGAGGGTCATCAAATTATTTGAATAATGTATTTATAATATTCATATTCAATATTTATAATATGAAATATGTTATTTTTGTAATATAGAGGACTTATAGGACCGGAAGTCCCATACATGGGGCATCAACGGATGATACTTTTTTTGAATTAGGCACGTCAAAAATTGTTGAAACTCGAATACTCGAATGAATTGTTATTTTTCCATATATGGCGCATCCTAAAAATAACCGCCGCGTTCAGCGCGGGTCGGGCGTGCGGCAGCGACTTTCGGGTGGCTGATTCAGGTGCGGCAGGGAAATCGGGTGACTGAAACAATTTTGAAGTTTCGTTGCAAAAATGAAAGAAACGTACCGTAAATGAATTTTTATGCATATTTATATGAATTTAATGTTAAATAAGTTTATTCGAAAATAAGTTTTAACTGATAGGTTTGTTTAAAAATAACATAAAAATTTGTTTGATACATTTTTTGAGCACACAGATAAATATACATTTCTATATAATAAGAACTTATCATCTAGGATAACAACATTGATTACATGGAATATTTTTTATGAGTTTAATTTTGTGTTTAAATCGTTTTCTGAATTCGTTGTAGTATTCTCGAACAAGTTGATCATTTTTATACAAATTGGCTGTGAAGAGACGAGAAAATCGATTAAAATTAAAACCGCAAGACATAATATGTAAAAACAAGATAGTATAGGCTCCGCAGGTAGACGAGTCATTGTGTTGGAATTGTTGATCGTTCCATCTATAGATTCTACAGTTGCTTCTGATCATGTTAAGGTGATTTTCGATGATTAGGGGTAATACGAAACTGTCAAAGTAGAATCCGTGGCGTCTTGAATCGACGAAAATGGCGACCCAGTGGTTTTGTATTATCATCTGTATTGAATACTAAAGCTGCTGGTACTTCCTAATGTTCAGGTATGAGATCAACTGTTCATGCTGTACTATTAATTCTGTGGCTGTGAGAAAAAACCAGTTAACTACCAATCGAAAACATTAAAAAATACGACTTTAAACATTGTAAGTTCGTCTTATAGAAGTAGATAAAAAAACAACGTAAAATATGTTTTTAACTTAAATGTACAAAAAAGCTCTTAACTCGTTTTTCCTCACAGCCACAGAATAAGAGTAATCAACAGTGACTTGACGATTGATGTCAATTTCGAGAACGTTGTCAAATTCGGTGTACATGCTAAAATTGAACATAACATACCTGTTAAAGAATCATTTCAACATCGCTTCAAGGAATCTAAAAATAATTTGAAAAGAAAAGCTGAAGAAAAATTGAGTAATCTGATGGCGGGATCAGGTCCTGGTATATTAATTGCACACACAAAGGCTCTCGCTCAGACGACAGCAAAGTACACTAGATTTCCCTGCCGCACCTTAGGATGCGCCATATATGGGACTTCCGGTCCTATAAGTCCTCTATATTACTTATTCCGCCAAACGATAAAATACGCCACAATTGACTCAAAAATAACATTTCATTCGAGTATTCGAGTTTCAACAATTTTTGACGTGCCTAATTCAAAGAAAGTATCATCCGTTGTTTCATGTATTTGTAAACACCGTCTGAATCGGAGTTTTGATTTAATGGTGAGACTTTTACAAACGTTTGTTTGATTTAAGAACAGATGGGACGAAACCTTTAACACTCTATTTAGATTTTCACATCTTAGTGTTGCCAATGGCATCACTAAACCCTTTTGCGTTATTACTTGCGGGTAATGTAGTTATTAATGATGTTTCAGTTCAAGCGTCACTTCGGGATACAATTTTTGTCGTGAATACAGGTAATCTTCGATGACAAATGCTAAATACCGACGTATTTCTTCGTGCGCAACCGATGACTCTAAAATGTCAAGAATACACTAATGCCCTCATAATGAATTTTATACACTAATGCCCTCATAGATATCATAAGAAATATCAACAGAGAGAAGATAAATAATGTTAGTAGATTTCATGTCGTGTACAACCAAAACTCCACTGGTATCACTAGATCTTTTATCCGTCGTTATTAAATTGTTGACATAAGATTCAATCGTACGAGGAGTGCAAAAAGCTTCTGCATAACCGTCGTTGATGTCATTATTAGTAACAAAGCGTAATTTACAAACATGAGTTGCGTTAAAGCTTCGTATGAAATTTAATGGATGGCTAAGTTATCTCCATCAACTCTTGTAGAAAAAATTCGTCTCTTTTTGCCTAATACTTCCAATAGTGATTTCCTTGTATTTCAAAGTCAACCATTCTTCCACCACTCTAGAAAATATTTTGTATAAAGGAACGAACTAGTTATCTTGTGCCCTATTTAAAGTAAGTGGGAAAATGTTTTCAGTTCTAGAATACATTTTTGGTCGCAAACATGATTGAGTTATATGAAATGCGTCTACTTTTCCGATACCTCGGTGCGTATCAAGAGCATTATTATTCTCATAATCATCTGGATATACTGAATACGGAAAATATATTCTCTCGCTGAAAACTTTTTTCTTTCTCTCCAATCAGTTCCCTGAATGACGTTAACTAACAGAGTTTCGTCTTCTCCTAACGCGCAAAAATGAGCATGAGTTTTATTAGAAACTCCGGGTTACTAAACAAAATTTTTCAACATTTCTATCAGCAGGGAAAACTCGATCGATATCTTTTTTTGGTACAATGACATTTTGATTGTTAGTTTCGACATCATTTTCAACTGGTACAATAATTTCCGTATGACAATCGATTGTTCTCTGAGATTCGAATCTCATTGACACTAACATCTTAAGAGTAAATGTATTAAATCATTTTTCAGAAGACCGTTAACTAAGTTTTTAATTTCTATGACATGAGATCGCGAAAGTTCAGACCAACTATACAGCTTTTCAACGATCCGCTGCAATCTTTTTCAAGCCATCAGACAATTTAAAAGATTAATTTCAAATGATTATACAATATGTATTCCGCTAATGAATTGAATTTGCTAAGACTTGTTAAAAATAGTATCTTATACTGACATTTAATATCAGAACAACAATTTCAAACTTAAGGAAACATAATACTTCTAAGTTGTTAATCATTGTGGTGTTTCTGGAGAGACTGGTGTCAAACGTTAATGCAAAACAGATAACAAATCTTAAAGCGTTGATGGAATTTATCTACTCGAAAAACGGTCTTCAAAAGCGCCCTCTGGAAGAAGAGCCAAGCTGGATGTGATTTTGGAGAATACAGTGTCCTGAGTCCTAAAAAAAATTTTGACCGCTAGTGCAAAAGCTTCGCTTAGCGTGTTCTGCTAGTAAAGGAGCAGTAGAACAGATTTTGTAAAAAGAGGACGGTCTTTCCAAGTTTCTAACATTCAAAATATAGAGAGTGTCATTTTTCCTTTCCATTATTTCGATTTTTACAAAATCTCGTAAGATCTAAAAAATAACCAAAAATTGAAAAATATGAATATATAAAATTATAGTAAAAATACTTTGTTCAATATTTGAAACCCTCACTTTAAATATTTAAAGAGAAACCATTTGTAGAAGCCCAAGAGCCAATTTTCCTCAGATCGTGATTTATGCGTGCGCAGGCTTCAGCAGCGTCATCGGGACAAAAAGAAAGGACTAACTCAGTGTCATCACCATATATTTTCGCCGTTGATTAAAGCTGAAGGTCCAATAGGTCAGCAACGTATAGGTGGAAACACAGAGATCCCAGAATGGAACCTTGTGGGACTTCACGAGTTATCATTCTTCTATCTGAGGTCGAGCGTGCCATGGGTGTGTTCAGAACCGTTGATTTGGATCTATTGCTCAGATAGGATTGAAACGCTTTATTTGCTAACTCCAAACTTCTGTCGCCCTGTTCATAATGCAATGTTTTGATCTGCCATCAGCCTGACTTCTGTTTTTTTGACAAATCAATCTTCTTGTCTTTCAAGATTTCCCAATTTTTCGCGACTTCATCCTAGTCGCGAAAAGATTTTTAAGATTTAAGATTCGCGAATACCTGTTCTATATGCGGGAAAAAAGTTTTTGAATATACGACAAGCAATAATAGTAATAAGAACAATGATAATATTCTCAGAAAAAATGACCGTTTCTTTCATTGGTATAGCAACGAACCCATCATCTATTAAAACGGACTTTACATGGTTCATAATATGTAGCCATTTGCCACTAACTCGAACTAATCCACTATCAGTGGTTTTTACATCATTGTAATATTTGCTTTGATCTTCATTTATCAATGCCCCTATTTCTTTCGAAAAAAGAAAATTTTCTTGAAAGAGAACGTTCTCAAAAATGCAAGGTTCAATAATAAATAAATCAATGTTTTAATGTGTATTTTCGAAAAACTATTTTAATTTCCTAATATTTTAATCACCTTATACAAATCTTACGAAAAAGTAGGTAAAGAATTATCAAGCGTGGTTTCGTGTGTCTTGAACTTAATGACCCATTTCCGTTCGACTATCATGTGTTCTAATTCAACCTGGAGATTCGGTGACAACATTTTGTGTTTTTCAAAATGACCAAAAATAAGGTCTCCCCTTTCGTGAGTTTGTAAAAATGTCTTGAGTTCTTGTTTCTTGTTACTGAGCATCGTTCATGGAGATCAATTCCAAACACCGCTAACATTGAAAATATGCTGTCCGTTGGTCGACGTTAAAACCGACTGATCTTCTAACATTAAGAGTTGAATATTCGTGTTGTTCGGTTACAATTTCTTCGACTTGATTCGTTTAAAATCAATGAAACTGAAAACATGAAAAACAATTCTTCAAGATACAAATACTAATGTAAACAACATGAGACGTCAATTTTGATAGACAAAGTTAACAACAATGTTACTTACCTTTGAATTAAATTGTCCTCTGTAGAACTGTCAATATTCAAGAAAACCATTGTTGCATGAATAAAATATTGACACGCACGCTTCCAGGATAAAGTTAGTTTTTCTGCGCTAAACAGTCTGCTATCATGCACGCGGCCTCACCTGACACAGGCCAGTCTCTTTGAGTCATTTGAACTCTGGTTGAGATGCACTGTCATTTGGACAGTGGTTGTACAGGATTATCTGTACCCATATACACTCTGCACTCCGTTATTGATTTTGAAAATGAAAACCAATGCAGATTCAGTATTGGTCATCAATGATCATCAAATATCGAAAAATCAAATTATCCTGAGAATGCCATTTTCTTTGTTTTAGTCCAACTAGGGTCCTAGGATCACCGCCTGGTTTTGCGGAGCAAACCAGGAAGCCACAGAACGAGGCAGAAAAGCAACAAAGCTTGTCGAGAATAATTTATTTATCAATATATATCAGTTTCTCGTCCCGTAAAGCAAAAACGAAACGCAACTAAAGATCTAATTGACGAAGATCCAGATAAAAATGCCCGAAATTAATTTTGGTCCTAAACTCTCAAGACAAAATTTCTGTTTATTCTAATTAAAGTTACAACAAGCCAATTTAAAAGAAATCAGTTTAAGTATACGAAGAAAAAAAACTAGAAAGAAAAAAGCCATTATCATTTTTTCGATGAAACTTTCGAGAAGAATGCCCAATTTCTTATAACATAACAAAAATAATAGAAAAATTGATTTGCTAATTTTAGCACTACATTCCCATCCAGTTCGAAAACAGTGATTTCGTAAAAAACGCGTTTGAACTTTTTTTCGACAAGTTTTTTACGACAGTTCAAGTTATGAACTTGATAATTGTGGCCTATAAAGTATTTTGTGAACTAAAAAAATAGTGAAACACTATAACTGCTAGCAGTTATATACCCTTCGGGGGGAAATTTTAAATGATATGTGACAATTTTAGTTGTTTTTGTGATAGAGA